>JARHVA010001713.1:1680000-1772500 GCA_037957365.1 Torreya grandis
GACCACACATGTTACATCATCAAATTCACCTTTTACATGTTCCATTGAGTAGACTCTTATAGTTATATATAATAAGGTGTTATAGTTAGAATAAGTTACATTTATATCTAGTCATTCAATGGATTCACATGCCTTGATTCAAAATCCATTGTCTTATATGATATATATGTATATTTTAACTATATGTTTTTTATCTCCTAAACTTCCACTATACAAAGGTTAATGTGATCTATAATGTTACATTCAATCATTACATGCAAGATGTTTGGATTATGCATGTAATGAAAAAATATTAACCAATCTATTTTTAATAAATTAAAAATAATATTATTTTCAGTGCTTTTATATTATCTCAGTATTTTACACTTTAAAAAATTCAATCATGGATTTACCCTTCAAATTTATACTTTTTTATTGTTGAAAGGCTCACATTCACCATCTCATTGTCTTAATTGCTTATATTATGGACCGACCTTATCATTCTAATGACATAGATCACATATACACTAAAACAATCTTTAAAAATGATTTATATCCTTCATTATTAGTTAAAAATCTTCAACAATTTTCTTCTATGTTAGACACTTACATTTTATAGAGGGACATTAACGTAAATGTTGGTTTCCAGTTTCATTATCTAGTGTTTGTACCTCAAAATTCATATAAATTAAAAATATTTGGAAATATATGGTTTAGCGTATTTATATTATCTAACATTTGTGTAATATATTTTCAAAATGTGTGGTGTAAATACAAATTAGATCCTACTCATTATTCATCTATCAAATACCAAGCAAGCACCTGTTTAAGCTCATTTAATTAATTACATAATAAAATAATATGATATTATTCCCTATTTATATATCAATCATAAGAACAATCATATTAAAAGTCTTAATCATTAAAATAACAATCCATGAGAATTATTTGTCAAGTTACAAGCTAGATCATTTATTTCCCTTGTATATACCATATTTCACTCTTATGCACACACAAACCCACACAATAGAACTATACATGTCTAAGACCATCCTTAGACTATTGGATATGTAATAAAAACTCATTGAAAAAGGGTTACTTGAGGTTAGATTCTATTCATGATCTCACTAACCCATTTTTTCAAGGTGGCATAACCTAAGTTGAAGATTTATGGTTTAAGTTGTACATGGTCATATATAGCTTGTGTATGATATCCAAACACATCAATATAAAGGTGATAGAAAACCCTAACAATTCTAATAAATTACTTATAAATACATTTAATATTACATATAGTAAACAAATGTTGATTCATAAATATAAGCACTAATGCATGTGTTTACAAGTCGATGGAAGTGTCTAGGCCTCCATAAAATAATATTTCCAAAATTTGATGATAGGATTTAGAGTATCAAACTGCTTGTTTCCATACCTACACGTCTTAGATCCACACGCACATATAAAATATTATCTAAGTATTATCTATTATTTATGAAAATTATCATAATATCAATTTTTATTGTACTTTGCATATTTGGTAATTTTCTAGATTCAACATACTATGTTATCTGAATTAATTTAATTGGCTTGCTCTATAATATTTTTATTCATCCATTTTATTAGGTTATTATACCCCTTTAATATTCAAATCCCATCTAAAAAAGGTTTTAAATTTTTGTGAAACTGACCATCAAGTCTTCTCATGCAAATCCTAGCTTGCTCTAGGGTTTTCATCTTGTTAGGGTTTCTGACTTCCTTAATTTATAGATCCAAATTTTTCACTACTATTGGCATCTTTGTTTGATTTTATAAAATATATAAAATTTTAATAAATATAGTTTCTAAATGGAATATAAATAGGCCTTAATCAATCATCTAAATATGAGCAAAGAATTAATTAATGCATTATTACATGTTACATAAGAATAAATCAATAAACATGTTAAGGTTAGTGAATTTACATCTAATAATGGTCAACCCAAAGATTAAAAAGTTATTGCTACATCCTCCATGTGAACAATAAATACTTTCATTGAAATACCTATTCTAATTCATTCATCAACACAAGTGGTGTTTTCATCCCCTTTTGTGAATTCTCAAATCTCAAATCTAAATATCAATGGGTTTATTGGGCAATTTATTCACCAAGTTATTCAAGCTTTAGAGGTTAAGGTTATTAAACTTGAAATAAAATGATTTGAAATAAACTCATGCTATTAATTCACAAGATGTATTACATAATCCTCTATCACCTATAATATTTTCACCATTTTACAACCAATTTTATTGTACCCAAGTTCACATTTTAGCATGGCAAGGGTGATCCTCAATAAAATATTTAGTATTTCTATGCAACATGCCTTTATTATTCTTCAAATGATAAACTTTTGACTAGATTATTTCCAAAGAGCCTAAAAGACTATGATGTAATATGGTTGTATGATTTACCAATCCAATCATTAAAATCATTCAAACCTCTAACAAACTAGTTTCTAGCCATTTCTCAACTAACATCATTGAGAATATGTCATATGCACAAAATTATAAGATAAAAAAATGAACCAACAAACCTATTAATGAATATTTTTTGAGGTATAAGACAATGTTAGCCAAAATGAAAAATCCAATGATAGATAAAGAGTTACAATACATATTTAAGCAAAGTTTACTTGCACCCTTACATGAGTCTATTATCTTCAAAAAATTTAAATCCTTTGATTACTTATTGCATATTAATATAGATCATGAAATGAAACTTATTTTATTGAACAAGTTTAAGAATGTATCAAACACACTGAATACATCTACTACCAAGTTTCATATCAAACCAAGCTAAAAATTAAAACTTATAAAACCTAAAATGGAAGAAACCAAAATGGTTAATATAGTGTCATAGTAACCTAATTATATTATCATATCCAATTAACCTACGAGATAATTTGCATGATTACTTGAGTCTCTAGCTTCATTAATTAAGAAGCTTATGAAGTGTCATCTCATATCTCTCTCTCCTCTTATAGAGGTCAATATGAGTCAACTTCTACTAAAAAGATATGATATTAGTGCATATTTTGAATATCATCAAGGCACTAGGCATTATAAAAATATATGTTATATCTTGAAACGTAAGATCCAATACCTTATTTATAATAAACATATTACCTTTGATGATCCTCCAAATGATTCAAGGTCACAACTTGGTAACCATAAAAATTAAAAGATGTTTAATGATCCATCACAAAATCATTATAAAAAAAATTGGTAGTGAAAATGGCATATAATCCACACCCTCCTCAACCATATTACAAGTATCCATTATATGTTATTATTGTAACACTTACATGCAATATACCTATTGATAATTTTGACCTCATAGGTGAAATTGTCACCCCTACCACTTGAAAAATTTATTGTCAAGATATTTTATACTTTTTAAATCCTTAAAATATCAATTTGATACCTTATACATTAGTTTGATTAGACATATCAAATGTTTTTGGTAGTTTTAGTGCTAAAAAAGGCTTGTTTTGAGGCTATCTATATGATTATCAAGGAAAATTTGAGCATAAATAATATTTAGGACATTATTTGTCCATGAAAATTTAAAAAAAAATATTTGGAAGAGTTTTAAAGTCATAAAATGAAGAAAACCATTTTATCTCCTATATCGACCACCTTGCAGCTCTACAAGGGTAGTTTTCAAATACTCGGTATGAAAAGAGGAAAGAGAGTTAGGAGATGAAAATTTGGAAATTTTTAGTGGTATAATTAATATTTAAATATATTTTATTTTTTCATGGATTGGTGACCTTTTATTTATGAACAATCACTAAGAGTGACAGTAGGTTACTATGGCCTATGCATCTGAGAGGGGTCTATTCTTGCACCTATTTATACATATCAGAAATATATGGAGAAAATTTATTTTTAGGGTGTTTTATATATGTATTTTATATCAATTTCATAGTTTTTTCAATTTCCAATTCATCTTCATGAGTGACTTTCACTTGGAAGAATAATACCTTGGTGTATAGGTTGTTTCAGTGAGTTTTGATATAAGTCTCTATTTATATTCATGGTAGCAATTATTAGAGGTATTATAATGATTAAAGGATCATAAAAATGCACTAAATTATATGGTTTAATTGATTTTTTGTCTCAGATGTGTTTTGGCCCATTTTATCTAGTGTGATGCTATTTGGAAGCATAGTCTATGTTTGAAACAATTTGATGGAGATTTTCATATTTTTGGGTTCAAATTCTAGTGATAAATCATGGTACATGGTTTTTAGATGGTATTTTATTATTTTAAGTGTATAAAGTTGATTATAAATAACCTAAATAAACACCTCAAGGAGCGCTCACAATTATTTCCTTCAATTATATGTTATATGGATTGTACAAATAAGTTTGAATATGCTCAGAGACATGGAAAATATTGATACATATATTCCTTTCATTAATTTTCCTTTATTTCATAATTAACCTCATCAAATTGAACAAGATGACTAAGATTCTTCAAGTCTCCAATCATAGGCCTCTAACATTGCTTGATAGTACTTTCAGTCTATACAATAGTTGAAATTGAGTTAAAGTTAAGGGAAACTATTGAGAGAGCCTTGAAGGAGTAATAAATATGCATGGAATTAATTGATAGTGTCAATAAGGTTTAAAACTTGAAGATCTTAATAAAGTGACTTTGTATCCCTAAAGCAAGTAAATGAGACCTACATACCTCAATCTTGTAGGTCCTCATTTTGGACAAAGACCCTAAAAAATGAAACTTAAATCAACCTCAATCATATAACTCCAAAATAGATGGGTACATTTTCAATAACCTTGAGAAGATAAATAGGAATCCAATCATGAAGAGCAATATAATGATATCTAGACAACTTTGGTTTCCCTTATTAGCAATTTTAATGCATTTTTTAAGGATTAAGGTAGCTTATGATCCTTGCCTTTTCTCATTCCAATTAAACCTTGTGAAAAAAATCATTCTCATTCAATAAATATGGATTTGGAATTTAAACCATGATTCACCATGGAAATCTAACTCTCAACATGTGTCAGTCCATATAGGGGCCAAACATTCATATATAGGAAAAGGATCAAGTTGATATGAAGATTTCAAGTGTAGATGATGCTAAGATATATGATAAAGCATGTTAAATGTTTGGGATTTGTGTCAAAACTCTTAAATTACCTCATGAGAAGTGAAAGAGAGTCATCACCCACATGAGAAGACATATAACACTTCTATGGACTGTGCACTTATGGTAAGTCAAATAAGAAGAAGATAAGTGATTTGAAGTATTTATAGATGGTATTTTTGAAACCTAATTGAAGGTTATAAACTCAGAGTTTAAGAACAATGAGATGGTCAAGTATGCTAAGGTGAGGTAAAACCTAGAATACATAGGTACAAACACCTAATAACACCTATAATAAATCCTATTAGTATGGGTGCTAAGAAAATTGAATGTTCAGATGAGAAAATGATATTAAAGAACCTAAGACATATTATGGGATGATAGATCTAATGCCATCTTGTACAAGTGAAGAGTGAATTCCTAGGTAACTAGGAATGCAAAATCAACATTGAATTGGTCATTTACAACTAAGACCAATAGGTAAACACAATGAAATATAACATGATAGTGATCTAAAAGGCTTTGGAGATGTTAGGGTGAATGTGAACTTGGAATTTATAGGTTAGCTTTTATCTTAATATCAAGATGAGTAAGCCTACTTTAATCCTTCCCAACCTAAGGCTAAGAGTACAAAATCCATTATTGGCAAAGAAGAAAGCCTTAAGATAGTTAAATTAAGGGTTGAATGAAAGTTGTGACCAAAGGGATTTGGATGTTGGAAATGGTAGGGAAGATAAGTTTGAATGTTTTGAAATAATTAATAAAGTTCATCACCTTAATTGTTACAAAATTCAATGAAATAGGTTAAGTACTAAATCTAACACCTAATAAATCTTCACCTACAACTAAGGGGTGAAAATAGCCATGAATAGTCAGTCAAGCTAAGGGAAAGAAATATGAAGGGTCAACTACAAGTGAAGGTCATTGTGGTCATTATAGTGTTATCACTGAAATACTGTAAACTTTAACCTATCCTTGGGATTTTTAAAGGTAGTATGGACATAGCTAAATCTGTATAAGTCTACTAGCCCTGAAGTCAAACACTCAAGTTGACATACAATGTAAATAAAGGCTACTAGAAGTTTGAATAGGTCAAGAAGGTTATAGGAACTAAAAAAAACTTGAAATGAAAGATGATATGAGTTTTAATCCCATTGGAATGAATTGTAATTGGTTAAATATAGTCAACATAGGGTCAAGTGTATGTACACATTCATGGACCCTAGACATAAACTTTAAGAGGTATAACTCAATCATGAGGGAGATTTGATGGAAAATGTGAATAAGAACACTCACTTGGCCAATGTTAGAGATGGGAAAGGATTCAAATGGATGTGATTAGGTTTAATATTTACCTTATCTTCCATGAGGTACCAAATAATCATTAGCATGGACACTTCCCAAGGCCTACACAGTGAAATATTCACCTACAACAATCATTGGAGGTATGATCTGAAGAAGTAATACAAAGGGAAATTTGGGTGTGTGAGATAAGAGTTTAAATTAATTATGACTTTTAATGAAGGATAAATAACATTATAGGAATCATTTGGGGGCCTGTTGGTTTGGGGTTCATATCTGAAGACCAAGCACAGTCCTAACCCCAAAAGGGAGACCTATAATCATATCTAGAAAGCATATATAGGTCTTAAACCCAATAAATGAGAAGAGTTATGATTGAATATTTATTGATTTAGGTGAAACCTTAACTCATTTCATGAATAATTTTTTTCATTGGTGTGAGAAATGAATTCTCAAACTCAAGTGGTAATTGTGACCTTACCTGCAACGTATATACACCTACAACTATCTATGAAGACACAATATAAATCCATGGTGTATGAAACACAATGGAAGTTTTAGTGTTTTAAATGGATATAATAATATTAAGTTTATTGAGAGGATGTATAAAATTCTATTATTACCATTTAACTCAGCTATTAAATCCCTCATTGTTGAGAATAACACCTACAACTAGTGTTGGCAAGGTATAAGGTTTGGGAGTCTTTTAAGAAGAAATACCATTTTGAAACATTGTAAAGGTGATGAAGGGAGTTGGAAGAGTAATAATAATGTGTATATTTTCTCATAATATAATAAAATTATCATTATCACATTAATACCTAATCCTAATTGTGGCAAAGGAGTAAAACTCAATCACAGACCTATTGAAAACTTAGGCAGCTAGAAAGCTAGTTTTAGGGGAAATGAGTTGTAAGGCCTCTATGGGCATGATCTAGCTATGAAATTTGGTAAATTTGGTGGTAATGAGTTTATTTAAGTTTAAATGGTCTTTTAAATGTCATATTAGTAGTGTAAATATCCATTATTTTGTCTTATACTTGGTCCACTCCATTTGCAAGGTTTAGTCAAGAGACCTAGAGGTTCACTTGAGTTCAAGAACACAAATCAAGATTTATAGATATTATGAGTGGATTTAAGTCATATTAAAAGAAATAAACTTATCTCCATACATTATCAGGTGTAATAACACTTCAATTCTTATTCTAAGTGACCTTGAGGGTTTGTAAAGGGAAGGTAGTCATAAACCCTAAGCACCTTAACTATACACCAAATGCATAAAGAGGAATGTTGAACACTTAAAAAGAATTTATAACCATGGAGGGGATTTATTTTAATGTTTATGATCTCTTAACAACATTGTAAATGATTTATAAGACCCAAAACCCATTTTTGACACCTCTCACACTCAAGGAAATCTAAGACAACCACTTGAAGAGCAACTTCAGATGCTCGTACCATTATCCACACTTTGCATGGGTAGATGAGAATTTTGGTATAGTTTATGGGGAATATAAAGAATGTTTTAAAAGTGGAAGGATTTTAGTTGGACATCCCATTTTTATTAATAATCATTAAGACCTCAAATAGGTCTTAAACCCTCCTAAAACCCCAGTTGTGACCAGTTTATAGAGATGGACCTAAAAATAACATAAAATTACAAAAAATAGAATTTAAACCTATATAATATTGGTTTAGTCTCTCTAAGGATCCTACACATGTAATTTTTTTATACCTTCACTTGTAAAAATTTGTACAAAACTATACATTTTCAAGGTTTTTAGCCTAAAACAAGGTTATGGAGAGCATGAGTTCATGAAAATAAATGGGAGTGGTGTTTAAAGAATTATTTTACCTATAAAATATTAAAAATATAGAAAAAAATTCTCAAATTTTCCTAAACCATTCAAATATTTTAGGCCAGTCTAAAAATGCTTCAAACGGACAAATGAGCATTTCAAGGTTTTCATACTTTCATAGTGTTCTAGATCACCAAATTTGGTATTTAGGATGGTCTTATGCCATGGAAAGTTACTAACATGATTTTTATAATTTCACATGTGTGGATGGTAATTTGGGAAAGATTTCTCTTTCTAGGCCTAAGAGGGCTAATTAAGCCTAATAAGAGAAGAAAATGGAGGAAAAAGAGTACTTCCACTTAGATTATAATAATTAAAATATATGTACAGCTATAAGTTGATAATGGTACTAAAAAATGTGCCCAAGTTTTTATGGTTGTCCATACAATCTTCTAGATAATGAGATTTATAGTTTTTTGGGCTACGAGGAAGGGGTGCTAAAATAGGTAAAATGAGAAAAATGATGTATTTTTGAATAATTAATGGCTCAAAATACATTTTTTAATATCTGATGTCATGCTTAGAATCCATCCATGGTTTAATATTTCCTGGTCCAATATAAAACTCTTCTTTCTCTCTCCTTTGCCTTTTTTCTCATATGGAAGAATCAAGTGTTCACAAGTACTAAATGATGCATAAGAGTGATTAAATAAGATTTATAAATATAATTATCACATTACATGCCACATTAAAGTGTGTATCAATTAAATATAAGTTTAGATAAGGTTTAAAGGTTTAAATGTCCTCAATGATTCCTAATCATACTCTTCTTCCTTCCAACACCTTGTATGTTGAAATGGTCAAAACTTGCATTCAAATACCTTATAATATCCAAATAAAGGTCAGTAAAACCTAAATAATGGTTTTAATAATGTTTAAAATTCATAATTTATCAATTCATGATGACGTACTCTCAAGGATGAAGACCTGTTTTTAAGGAAAACTCTTCTTGGCCAAGGATATAGGGGTGTGTAAGAAAAAATCTAGGAAGTTATGCTGGTCAAACATCATAAATGAATGCTCAAGACTATTTAAAACTCTCAAATAAATCCTTAATCAAACTCTATTCCATTTCTCCAAGGTTTTATGAGAGATTAATAATAAATTTCTATGTTGGGTTTTAAAGAATAAAAAGTGAAGGTTTTATTTCCTAGTTTGGGGGAACTTGTCTCCTTCTCTCTCCTCTCTCTCATTTTATCTATATTTAAGCTAATGTTTGAAATTTTATAGATCATAAACCTAATTTTTGGCAAGGAAATTCTTTAAAAAACACTTGTGTTTACCTATTTGAATGAATAAGATTGAATTTATACCTCTTCAAAGCTTGTTTTAGTGTATTTTCATGGTTTATTGATGAATGACAGTGACAAAATAGACTTGATTTAATTTTAATTTCATCATTACCTATTTTAAGGTTTTATTGCATCATTAAAAGTTTCATAGTGTGATTTAATCACCTTGTTTGTATGTCAGGTGCAAGATTTCTTTAGTGTCTTTGAGAGACCTATTGAACAGGTGCCTATGATCATGCATTAAGCCTAAGCCTCTGTGTGAAAAATTGATGTTTTGAGGGTTTAATTTGATAATTTTAATCATTTTTATGTCCTTATTAAACCTTATTAGTGAATAATACATTATTATAGGTCACATTTTAGTGTATCACCCTAGTTAGATAGGTTTTCCTTTTAGTTTACCTTCTTCCTTTTTCCCTTACAAGCTAGTAGTGTAGAGTAGGGGTCCTAAATAATACATCAAGGGGAGACATACCTTAGAATATATATATTAAATCCACATATTAGGTCATACATAACCTAGGATTTTCTCTATGTTACTTTAGACTGTAAAGGCCTAAAACTACCTTCACAAGGTTGAAAGTTTAGTGGTCAATAGTACCTCATGTGGTTAAGAGATATTATATTACATTTGATGACAATGAGATTGTGGATGATGATTAAGATATTCACTCATTATTTATTATATAATACACTGATCATAATCCTATACACAATATTATGGTTGATAATGGTTCTAGTGATAACATATGCACCATGATGTTACTCACATATTTGGGATATTAATGTAGGAACATCAAGCTAAAGTTGTCAAATTTTAAGTTTTGGTCATTATTAGATAAAAGTGGGTCAATGATTAGGTGATAGTATGTGTTAAGGGACATTTTAATTTCCATTCATGTCTTTAAGGTTATATGGAGTCCTTTGGAGTCTTAGGAATAAGTTTATGAGAGTGTATGGAGTTTCCCTCCAAAGTCAGCAATTTGAATTTTTTAATATTGTCACAAGACAAAATGTCCCCAAGTGTGTTAAAAAATGTGGTTATAAGGATAGAATCATTTTAAAAGTCTAATTATTCATGTATGGAATTTTTGGGAAGTAAAACAACATAAGCCATTAAGAAAGACATCTAAAATGTAACCAATGTAACCCACTAGTGTATGTAGGAGTTGGTTATGACAACCAAATTGATGTAACTAAAAAGAGTCTACATTGTAAAAGAGAGGAAAAGTAATTTTGAGAGGTAGAATGGAATAGAGTAAAATGGAGAGAAATATCCAAGAGAGGATAGTTTGAGAATGATAAAGTGGTATGAAACTCCTCAATAAAGGTGATAGGGTCTGTAATAGACCAAATTTTGTAATGATTTTGATAACTCACTGAATGATAAAAGAATTAATTCTATGTATTTGAATTCTTAAAAAATAAATACAATAAAATGAATCTTATATTGGATTTATAAGGTTTAGAAGACACTAGTTTGGATGGTATTTGCTAAAGTTACAAGTTCTTAGTTGGTGTATGATCATAACCAAAAAGTGGTTATAGGTAACATCTTGAAAATGAGGGTAATGAATCTTCCTTTATAAATGGTACATTAGAATTGATGTTTATTTAAAATCACATGATTGAGAAGGATGATTAGTAAAGTGTTGAATTTCAAGAGGAGTCATAAAGGTGCTCAGTTAGATAAAAACAAGTAGACCCAGTTATATAAGATATATCCTATTTTCATAGGCTATGGAAAAAATATATATTTAGTAAGAGATAGGAACTGTGTTAGAGAGGGAATAAGATCTTTGATAATAAGTTTTTAGGAGATACTATAATTTAAAGGATAGATAAAAATAAAACCCTTGTTATGAGTGATTAAGCTTGTATGCAAACTATGTTTCAATATTGACAAACAAAAGAATTTTTGAAAAATATTCTAATTTATATTAAAGGATTATTGAATCAATTATGAGATTATAAATGATAATTAATGAAAACTAAATCATCTCATGCTTACACATGTTCATAGCTGACCCCTATTTCTTGAATCAATTGTTATGAATTAGACTGTGTGTTAGTTCTTTGAAGAAGTGATCATTGATTCAATCTGTAAGATATTCTAAATGTTTCTATAGACTCCATTTTTTTAATTTAATGAGGTAAAATCTAAATTTTATAGGGACTTGGAACCACTAGAGTGCAGTAAAAATGTTTAACAATCCATAAACATAGCTAAGAAGCCAAAAAATAAAAAGTTATAGTACTAAAATGAGAGCAAAAAAAGGAAAATAGAACATAATGAGGAGGAAAGTATGTCTTAAGGGCCTTCAACATCTATAGTGTCCTTCATTATAATGATCTATTTTTCATTAGAAACTCTTGCCTGAGTGTGGTTCTCGAGGCCTTCAACCACTTCACCAAGGAAGATCATTTTGGGGCACTTTTTCCTTTAACCTGCATGGGATACTACTTAGGGGGGACCCCCTTGGGGGAGCCCTGAGGGGGGGGGGATTTTAAAACCTTTAGTGATTGAAATTCAAGGGACTGAGAGGGATAGGCAGAATGGAAAAAATCCTAGACTATGTTTTTGGCTTATTTATGTAATGAGTTCTAGTCCTAAATGAGTTTAGCTAGATGCAACCCTGCTTGTTGAACCTTTGAGTTAAAGTTTTCTAGTTGTATTTTGTTTCTTTATAGATCATTTGTCACAATGGCTTTACCTTTCTAGGCTATCTTCATAGGGGTGCCTAGTTCTAGTGAAATAGGTTTTAGTTTGGGGATAAATAGCTTAAGGGGGAGGTCATTAGGGGGAATTTGATAATTTATCTTGGGGAGTGTGATCAGAGGGCTAGTGGGATCCCTCAGTGTGATCCTCTATTAGGGAGTCCTACCTAGAGAAGGAAACCCCTGGGGGAACTTCTTGGCTGTAAGGGGCTTGGCCATGCTTAACTAGAAGGAGAATCAAGCCTTGGTAAAGGATGGTATTGATGTCATTCACTTGGTGCAACAAGATAGTACTATCAAGGGAATTTAGTAGAAAGTATGGTAGACTGATTTTGTATCCAATAAAATGATTAAGTATCAAAAAATGGTGGGAAAATATAAGAGTATATTTACCTTTGATCATCATTTAATGCATGATTTGAAGGCATATATTTAGCCAATAACATAGGTGATTAACCCATAGAAAGCATTTTTTATCTATCTTCATAGAGTCATTTATCCTAAAAAGACATTGTAGTGACTCTTGTTTCTACAGACTCCATGATATTTTTTAATAATGTGTATGAGGGAATGAAAATAAAAATTTTATTTATTGAGAACTGGTTCTATAACCCTAATGTTTTCCTATGTTTCAAGAATTATGCTATGGATTGCATGACTGCATAAGGGAATCATGGTTGAAATCCATTTACAACCATTATTGAACACTTGGGTAAGTTTTTTTACTTCATTTCATGTTGTTATATCCTTTTGGGTTGCATAGAGAATGGTGTGTGTTGTCAAGTTGTGACATAGGCCTATATAATATATATTTTCCTTGCACAATCTACCATATTATGGTGTAAAACCATGATAATGGATTAAAACAAGGAAAATAATTCTTTTAAGACATATCCAAGATCAAAATAGAACTTTTATGGGTGATTTGGATTCTTGACTCTAGGTAAAAGTCAAGATATGGAATTTTATGTGCCCACTAGTCTGTATAGAGCATGAAAACCCTAGAACTAGGGTTTAGATTGTTTTAAGAGATTTATCTAATGGAAAATTATGAAATTTTTTATTTTTGTTACCCTAAGAATGATTGAATATATTTAATTGGTTTTGAAGTGATAGAGTATGACATTATATGGATATTGATAACTGAGTGCAAAAAGGGCTAAAATAGGCCTAATTTGGGGTAAATAGAAGGCAAACAAGCAATAGAAAGTGGTGATAGAGGATGATAAATGTATATACAATTATTTTGGAGATTAATAGAGATAAATATTTCCCAAAAATTCTATTTTACCTTTAGAAAAGGTGACATAATGGTTAAATACAAGCAGAAGGTGCAGAAAAGGCTACTAGCCTATACAAGCCAATGAGAGTGAATTGTGTGGAAAGAAGTAGTTAAGGATGAAATAATAATTTTAATATGGTGTAATAAGTTTTTTTTAATATATTTTAATACTATTCAATTATTTAAATTATACTCTTAATCCTAAATTAAGATTGAGTTTTTAGAACCTAATGGGTTGTGCTTAGGCAAAGCTAGTGAAGAGGTTACAAGTAAGTTTGTCAAGAAACTAATGTCAATGAGGTGAAAAATGATGGTAAATGATATGAAATAAATATTATATAATCTATAATATCCTCTATATGTACTTTATAATAGTAAAAACAAAGTATTCTAATGAAATAACACAAAGAGATTGAAACTAGATTGAAGACAAGATTGATTAACTGCAAACCTGCAAGTGAGTGTCATATTCTTCAATAACAAAACAAGATTAAGATTTTTTGAAGAATTATCCTAAATATATATAAATAATTTGGTATCATATAAATGAAATTTATTATTAGGTAAATATTGTTTAGATTTCTTTACAAATTGTAGTTTTAAAATAAGGATAACATGCTACGAGATGTGCATGAGAAGTAACCTTGTAGGGTGTTAAGCATGAAGATAAAAATTTATGTATGATATATTAAGGTAATAATAGAGTAAAATAATATTTATAAAGAGAATAAATAAATCCCCAAAAGTCCTTTGAGAAGGACAAGAATGTAGTCAAGAAGACTAGAAAATATTGAGAGGAAAAGAGAGCATTGAAGCTCCAAGAGAGAAGAGGGAAGATAAAAGACTCCAAAATAGATTAAAAGAGGTTAATAATAGATAAAAATATAGGAATAAAATAATATTAAATGACAAAAATAGGTCTAAGAGGCAAGGTTGAGAAAATTTCTAAGAGGAAGGTCTAAATATGCCTAGACCCAAGAAAAATGGAGAATATGGATATGGAAAGAGAAGTGGCAGACATAAGAAGAGAATTGGGGAAAGGTATAAAGAGTATAGAGCTCATTATGAAGCTCATAAGATAAAAATAAATACAATTGAAAGTATATAATGTGTGAAGAAAGGTAAAGTGGCCACTAGAGTCACTTGTGAGAAGAATAAGGCACAAGATAGGTGTCTTGAAGAATGAGAAGAAAGATAAGGCATCCCAAAGAGGCATGAGAAGATAAATGTTTCAAAGTGAAAAAAAATAAAGAGAGATAGATAAGAGAGTTATAATTTAAGAGAACAAGATGAAGATAGAAGTGATAAGAAGAGAACATGAAGTAGAAGATAAGAGAAGATGGAAGATGTCTATGCCAAAGACAATAAAAGAGACTATGTGGTCTCTCATTTGGTATGTTAAAATTATTTTTTAGTTTGTTTTTGTAGGTATTAATAATAAATTGATGAAATCCAAGCATGAAGACTCAAATACGATGAATAATGGGTCAAGAATAACACCCATCAAGTGGCAAAAATATGACAAAGAAAAAGAATCTCTTGAAGAAGATAATATGATGAAGATTGAGAGGAAGCCACATGTAAAGGATGATGATAATGAAGAGTATTATGATGCATTTATAAGCATAGAATCTGAAATAAAGGAGATGTTTCCCAAAGAAGACAAGAAGATCACCCAAGAAGCTATGAAAGAAGAAACAAGCTTGAAACAGTTGCCATTCGAGGTAAATGAGTGTTTGAATGTTGAATTTGATTTCATGTATGAAGAAGACAAAGCTAATATGTAGATGGAGGAAAAGAATGATATATTACATCCCTAATGAAAATCACAAGGGCATGGATATTTATAGTGTAAATTGATGAAACAAGTAGGTGATGAGAATAAGGAGGAGAACCTCAAACAAGAGGCCAAACAAAGCAAGATTACAAGTGGAAAACAAGCACAAATATGGAAACAAAGGGAAAATAGAAAGGAACACCAAGTTGGAATAGTGAATAATAAAGGCATGAAACATGAAAAGTATGAAAATAAAATCAATTGGTAACCCAAGAAGGTAAAATTCAGTAAATGGGTGGTGAAAACCAAGAAAAGAGTACAAGAGGAAAAAGTAACAAGTGTACTCCAAACAAACATGAAGGTAGATGAAGATGACAATCATAAAAAGTAAGTAAGAGAGATGGTGCATTAAAACCAAGAAAGTGAAGAAAAGGTATAGCCATATGAGTTCATATAATATAAGTGTTTGATAGATTTATTTTTAGATGTTGTATATGATGATTCATTTTAAGTTGACACCAATCATGAAGACATATTGTATGTGGAAATAATGGCATTGATGAAAGAGAGTGTAGCAAAGTAAGATGAGGATGAATCACCTCAAAAAATTATTGGAAAGTATTATTTAAAGTGTGAATATGTTGATAAGACTCTCAAAAATGAATTCATCTAAGGATAAAATGAATAACAAGTTGCCCAAACAAGTGAAGAACAAAGCAAACCAAAGTTTGATGAGGAATATGAAGAGATTGATGCATTAAAATTGAAATAGGAATGGCTAATGTTAGAGGAGATGTTTATTCCATCAAAGAGGAAAAAAATAGATGAGGTAAAATATTTAAATATCAATAAATAACTCCAACAAAACTCAAGAGAGGAACAACAAAGAGAAGCATAAAAATATGAGCAAACAAGGACACACGTAAGAAAGTACATAGGGTATAAATAATTTAATAAGGTGAGACATTTCATGGGTCAATCACAAGCTGTATTTTCATTTTTTAAACATGAATATGAAAATCCCAAGATAGGTCAAATCACATTGTCCTATAATGAGTATTATAGGAACAAGAAATTGCTCTTGCATAGTGAGTAAGAGGAGAGGAAAGTGCATCAAAAAGTGAAGAAGTTGGAATAAGATTCATAAAAGGAGTATATAGATGAACAAAGGATATTAAAGTGCATGAGAGGAAATCAGATCCTAATTAATAAGATAATAGTAGGAATAATAAGCAATCACCACTATACAAACAAAGATCAAGTGAAAATAATGAGAAAACAAGCCATGAAGCAAACATGAGGAAGACAAGTGTACACAAGTTGATTGTAGTTGAGTATGAGAAAGATCAAGGTGAATTATAAAAAGAGGAAAGTATAAGTACAAAGCTAAAATAGTGGAAATACTTCATGTATTTGGAAGATGCATGGATAAGGAATCTAGACAAGATAAAAAAGAGGAAAAGTAAGAGTTTGGTAAGGAGAAAGGAACTAGACAAGATGAACAATAGTCAATAAAGTATGAAGGACCCCCAAAAGATAATTTGGAAGGTAATAAAGAAAGAAATAAGATTAATATTTTTCCCTCCTATAGAGTATGATACAAGAACATCAAGCTAAAGTTGTCATATTTTAAGTTTTGGTCATTAGTAGACAAAAGTGGGTCAATGATTAGGTGATAGTGTGTCTCAAGGGACCTTTGAAGGTCCAGTCATGTATTTAAGGTTATATGGAGTCATTTAGAGTCTTAATAATACGTTTAGGAGAGTGTGTGGAGTTTCCCTCCAAAATCAACAATTTAAATTTTCAAATATTATCACAAGACAAAATGAACCTAAGTGTGTTAAAAAAGGAAGTTAGAAGGATAGAAGCTTTGTCAAAGTCTAGTGAGTCATCTATGGAATGTTTGGGAACTAAAATAACATGAGCCATTGAGAAAGACATCTAAAATGTAACCAATGTAACCCACTAGTGTATGTAGGAGTTGGTTATGATAACTAATCTGATTTAACTACCAAGAGTCTACATTTTAAAAGAGAAGAAAAGTCATTTTGAGAGGTAGAATGGTATAGAGGAAAAAGGAGAGAGATATCCAAGAAAATATAGGAGAGTCTAAGAATGAAAAAGTGGTTTGAAACTCCTCAAGAAAGGTGATAGGGTATATAATAGACCAAATTTTATTATGATTTTTATAACTCAATGAATGAGAAAATAAAGACTTGTATGTATTACCATTCTTGAACAAGAAATACAATAGTGTGAATCTTATATTATCTTTGTGAGGTCTAGGAGGCCCTAGTCTAGATGCTATATGGTAAAGTTGAAGGTTCTTAGTTGGTGTATGATCATAACCAAATAGTGGTTATAGGTAATAACTTGAAAATGAGGGTACTGAACCTTCCTTTATAGATGGTACATTAGAACTAATGTTTAGTTTCAATCACATGCTTCAAAATGATGATTAGTAAAGTGTTGAATTTTGGGAGTCATAAAGGTGCTCAATCAGATAAATAAAGTGGACCCAATTAAATAAGTTATATCTTGCTTTTCTAGTTTGTGGAAAAGATATATATTTATTGAGAGAGAGGACCTTTGTGTTGGTAGAGGCAATAAGATATTTTATAAAAAAAATTTAGGAGAGACTAAACTTTAAAGGATAGAAAAAAAGAAAACCCTTTTTATGAGTGTTTAAGCTTGCATGTAGACTATGTTTCAATCTTGACATATAAAGGAATTTTTTATAACTATTCTAGTTACTATTAAAGGATTATTGAATCTATTATGAGATCATAATGGTAAGGAACAACAAATAAATCATATAGTGCTTATGCATATTCATAACTCACCCCTATTTATTGAATCAATTGTTGTGAATTGGAATGTGCATTGGTTCTTTGAAGAAGTGATCATTGATTCAATCTACAAGATATTATAAATGTTTCTATACACTCCATTTTTTTATTTGATGAGGTAGAATCCAAGTTTTATAGGGACCTAAAACCACCAAAGTGTAGGACAAATTTTTTAACATGCCATAAACAAGGTCAAGAAGCCAAAAAACAAAAAGCTATAGTACTAAAATAAGAGAAAGAAATAAGAAACTAGAATAGAATTAGGAAGAAAATCCCTCATAAGGGCCTTTAGCATATGCAGTGTCCTTCACTGGAATGGTCTATTTTTCCATAGAAACTCTTTTCTGAGTGTGATTCTTGAGGCCTTTAGCTGCTTCACTGAGGAAGATCATTCTAGGGCACTTTTTTATTTACCCTGCATGGGAGACTTCTTATGGGGGATCCCCTTGGGGAGCCCTAAGGGGGGATTTTAAAACCTATATTGATTGAAAGGTGGGAGACTGAGATGGTTGGGTAAAATGGACAAAATATTGAACTGTGTGTTTAGCCTATCCATATAATGAGTTCCAATCCTGAATGAGTTTGGCCAAACCCAACCTGACTTGTTGAAACTTTCAGTTAAAGTTTTCCAATTGAAATTTGTTCCTTTATATCTCAACCATCACTATGGATTTCAATTTATAGGATATCTTCACAGGGGTACCCAGTTTTAGTTAAATAGGTTTCAATTTGGGGATAAACCACTGAAGGGGGAGGTCATCAGGGGGGACTTTGATAAGCTATCTTGGGGGTGTGATCAAAGGGTTGATGCAATACTTTAGTGGGATCCTCCACTAGGGAGTCCTCCCCAAATAAGTGACCCTTCGGGGGAACCTCCCAATTGTAAAGGGCTTGGCCATGCTTAACTGGAAGGAAAATAAAGCCTTGGTGAAGGATGGGATTGTTGTCATTCACTTGGTGTAGTAAGATATTAATCTCAAGGGACTTTAGTAAAAATTAGGGTAGAATTATTTTTTATCCAATAAAATGATTAATTAGTAAAAAATATGGGAAAATATGAGAGTATATTTACCATCAAGCATCATGTAATGCATGATTTGAAGGCAAATGTATGGCCAATAGCATGGGAGATCAGCTTGTGGAAAACCTTTTTTTATCTATCTCCAAAAAGTAATTTGTTTTAAAAAACCATGATAACAACTCTTGTTTCTAAAAAAATCCATGATATTTTTTAAGAATGTGTATTCAAGGGAATGATAAGAAAATTATTGTTATTAAGAACTAGTTTTATAGTCTTATTATTTTCCTATGTGTTTCAATAATTATGCTATGGATTGCATGATTGCATAAGGGAATTAATTTTTAAATATATTTAAAACCATTATTGAAAAATTGGATAAGTTTTTTGAATTCATTTCATGTTATTATAAGCTTTTGGTTTTCATAGAGAATGGTATGTGTTGTCAAGTTGTGACACATGCTTATATAATATATATTTTCCCTGCACAGTCTACCATATTATATTGTAAACTATGATAATGGATTTAAAAAAGGAAAATAAGGATATTAATATTTATAAAATACCAAGACAAAAATTTTAAGGGTAATTTGGATTCTTGACTCTTTGTAAAAGTCAAGATATGGAATTTTATGTGCCCACAGGCCTGTATAGAGAATGAAAACCCTAGAACTAGGGTTTAGATTTTTTTGAGATATTTATCAGTTAGAAAATTACAAAAAAAATTAGTTTTTTTCCCCTAATAATTATTTAATATATTTAATTGGTTTTGGATTGATATATTATGGCATTGTACAAATATTGACAACTGAGTCCAAATAAGGCTAAAATAAGCCTAATTTGGGGTAAATAGAAGGCAGACAAGGGATAGAAAGTGGTGATAGAGGATTAAAAATGTATATAAAATTATTTTAGAGATTAATATAGATAAATAGGTCCCAAAAAATATATTTTACCTTCAAAAAAGGTGTTATAATGGTTAAATACAAGGAGAAGGTGCAAAAAAGGCTACTAGCCTATACAAGCCAATGAGAGTTAACTATGTGGAAATAAGTAGTTAAGGGTGAAATAAGAATTTTAAGAGGGTGTAATATGTATGTTTTGATATTTTAATAATCTTAAATTATTGAAATTATACTCTTAATCCTAACTCAAGATTGATTTTTTGGAACTTAAAGGGTTGTGCCTAGGCGAAGCTAGTGAAGAGGTTACAAGCAAGTTAGTTAAGAAACTAATGTCAATGTAATGTCCCCATTTTCATGAGCATCAATTCTTATAAGGATTATCCTATTATTCAACCCTTGTAGGCTGATATTATGGATAGAGGGTCATGATGGAGCTTGGTTTGGCTTCGACTAGCAAAATTTTACCAGTTGGCTTTTGTTCGGGCTCTTTCAGACACCGTTTGCATGAGTTCCTATTTTTTTAGGGATATTTGAAATGTAGTGGATCACCCCTATTTTGGTATGGTCATGTGTGGAATCACTCCCTAGTTCACCAGCTTCAGACGGTTTGAGGATCGGACGTGTATTGAGGGAGATATTAATATTTGATTGATTTAATTAAATATTAATTATTTGACGTATTTTTTAATTATGAAACCCTAATTTTTAATTATGCAACTCTAATTAGGGAAATCACACCTTTTAGAGGATATAAGGGTTTATCATTGGAGGGGGTTCCATAATTATTGATGTTGAAGACAAATTTTGCTAAGTATTTCCTTAGAAGACTAAGCCAAGGGTTTCCAGTATTCTTTTGCATTGGAGAACATGCAATCTTCAGTGTGTGCAATTTAGAAGTTGTGAGATATCAGCTGATCTATTGCTGGTTTAAGAGATATATTTATATATAAGTTATCATAGGGATTCACTGGTATTTATTTCATTAGGTTTTTTGTCCTAAAATTGTCTAGATAAAGATCTTCAGTATTAGCCTAATATTCCTTGAGATCAGGCGTCCAGCATACAGGCCATACTATTTTTTTTCTACTATACGGAATCCCTACCATTATATAGCTGGCCATACAGAGCTATAGGGATTGTAGATACTGACATCGGTATCTCAGAGACTGACATCGACTGACTCAGATACCGACGTCGATAGAGTAAATTGACCGACAGAGACCGACATCGGTAGTATATCGACCAACCACGGCAGTATAACTAACGTCGATGACTGTGTGTATGAAACAACAACTAGAAATCCAAACTAGCTATCCTAGATCTAGGGTTTATTCTTCGATTGTATACAAATTAGGTTTTTGGAGACAATATTTATATTATTTTATTGCATGACAGAGATTCAATATTGTAATCATTTGAAACAAACAATAAGATCTTAGATTAGCCAGTTATAAGTTTTACTGCTTTAGTATTTATTCATTTAAATTTATACAAATTTATCTTGCAAGTTTGCATTCTTCTTTATTTCATGCAAAAACACCCAAAAAAATTAGAATACACAAAAAAATAGTAAAAAAATATTCAGTTCCAAAATTTAGGGGAAACAAGGGTTTCTATAGTCAATGTGGTGGATAATGATGGTAAATGATATGAAATAAATATAATATCATATATAAAATCATTTATATGTACTTAATATTATGAAACACAAAGTATTATAATGATAATAATACAAAGATATTAAAAAAAGATTGAAGACAAGACTGATCAAGTGCAAGCCTACAGTGTGTGTGATATTATTCTAGACCAAAACTATATTAGGATGTTTTGAAGACTTATCCTCAATATATATGCATCATTTGGTATTATATCAAGGCAATGTGTGCTTGGGTAAATATTATTTTTATTTATTTGCAAATTAGTGATTTGAGATAAAGATAACATGATATGAGATGTGCATGAGAAGTAACCCTGCAAGGTATTGAGGTAAAAGATAAGGTTGCAGGTATGATATATTAAGGCTATAATAAATGAGAAAAAAGTGATAAAAATAATAAATTAATCCCCAATATTATTTTATAAGGACAAAAATCTAGTCAAGAAGACTAGAAAAGATTTGAGAGGAAGAGAGAGCATTGAAGCTCCAAGAGAGAAGAGAGAAGATAAAAGACTCCAAAAGATATTGAACAAGGTTAATAAGAGATCCCAATATAGGAATAAAATAATATTAAATTATCAAAATATGTCTAAGAGGCAAGGTTGAGAAGATTGCTAAGAAAGGTCTAAACATGCCTAGAAACAAGAGAAATGGAGAAGATGGATATAGAAAGAAAAGTGGTAGAAATAAGAAGAGAATTATGGAAATGTATAAAGAGGATAGATCTCATAAAAGAATAATAAATCTAATGTAAAATTTGGAATTTGAGAATCGAGGTAAAGTGTTGATGAGATTCACTTATGAGAATAAGGCACAAGAAAGGTGTCTTGAAGAATGAGAATAAGAAAGAGAAGGCAACCCAAAGAGGCATGAAACTAGAAATGTTTCGAAGTGAGAAAAAAAATAGAGATAGAGAAGAGAGTTTTCATTTAAGAGAGAAAGAGCAAGATATAAGTTCCAAGAAGAGCACATGAAAAATAAAATAAGAGAAGATAGAAGATGTCTATGCCAATGACAATCAAAGAGACTATGTGGTCTCTCATTCGGTATACGAACATTATTTTTGAGTTTATGATTTCAAGTATGAAGAATAAATTGATGAAGGCCAATCATGAGGCCTATAATTTGATGAGTAATGGGTCAATAATGATACCCATCAAGTGGTATGGAGATGTCAAATAAAAATATTCTCTTGAATAAGATAAGATGAAGAATATTGAGAGCAAGCCATATGTAGAGGATGATGAGAATGAAGAGTATTATGATGTATTTATAAGCATAACTATTGAAACAAAGGAGATGGTTCCCAAAGAAGAGAATAATATCACCCAAGAATCTATGGAAGAATAAAAAAATTTGCAACAGTTTCCATTGCAGGTAAATAAGTGTTTGAATGTTGAATTTTATTGCATATATGAAGAAGACAAAGATAATATGCAGATGGATGAAAATAATGATAGATTGTAACCCTCATATAAAATAAAAGGGCATGGATATGTATGGCCTAAATGCATGAAATAATCAGGTGATGAGAAGAAGGAGGAGAACCTTAAACTAGAGGTCAAACAAAGCAATAGTATAGGTGGAAAACAAGCACAAATGTGGAAATAAAGGGTAAATAGAAAAGAACACCAAGTTGGCATGGTGAATAACAAAGGCATGAAACATGAAAAAGATGAAAATAAAAGAAAGTGGAAACCCAAGAAGGTACAAGGTAGTAAATGGGTGGTGAAAATAAAGAAAAGAGTACATGAGGAACAATTTACAAGTGTACTCCGAGAAACCATGAAGGTAGATGAAGATGATAAACATACAAAGCAAGTAAGAGTGATAGTGAAAATAAACCAAGCAAGTGAAAAAATATACATCCATATGAGTGCATAGAAGATAAGTGTTTTATATATTTATTTTCAGATGTTTTATATGATGATTCATTTGAATTTGACTCCAATCATGAAGACATATTGTATGTGGAAACAATGACATTGATGAAATAGAGTCTAGCAAATCAAGATGAGGATGAAACACCTCAAAGAGTGCTTGGAAATTATGATGTATATGGTGAAGAGGTTGATAATACTCTCAAAACTGAAGGAGTCTAGGGAAAAAATTAATAACAAGTTGCCCAAACAAGTGAAGAATAAATTAAACCAAAGTTTAATGAGGAATATGAAGAGATTGATGCATTCAAATTGTAAGAATAATTGAGAATGTTAGAAGATATATTCAATCCATAAAATAGGTTTCGAATAGATGATGTAAATTAGGTAAATATTAATAAATAAATAAATAAAACTCAAGAGAGGATCAACAAAGATAAGAATACAAATATGAGCAAACAAGTACACAAGCAAACAAGCAAATAGGGTATAAACAAGTTAATAAGGTGAGATATTTCATTGGTCAAACACAATATAAATTTTCATTTTTTAAACATGAATATGGAAATATAAAGATAGGTCAAATCCCATATTAATATGAGGAGGACGAGAGGAACAAGAAATTGCTCTTATATAGTGAGTAAGAGGAGAGGAAAGAGCATCAAAAAGTGAAGAAGTTGGAAGAAGAGGTAGAAAAAGAGTATATAGATGAACAAAGGATAGATATTTAGATGAATGAGAGGCCATTAGAACATAATGAAGAATATAAAAGAAGGAAAAATAAGAAATCACAACTAGACAAATAAAGATCAAGTGAAAACAATGAGAAAATAAGCCAATAAATAAGCATGAGGAAGACAAATGTAAACAAGTTGATTGCAGCTAAGTATGATAAGGATCAAGGTGACTTAGAACAAGAGGAAAGTATAAAAAGTAAAAATATACAATAGTGTAAATAATTCATGGAGTCGGAAGATTATGGATAAGGAAGCTAGACAAGACCAAGAAGAGGATAAACAAGAGTTTGGCAAGGAGAAAGGAACCAGGCAAGATGAAAAATAATCAAACAAGTATGAAGGACCCCCAAAAGATAAATTTGAAGGTGATAAAGAAATAAATAGGATAATTTTTTTCCCTTTTGGGGAGTATGATGTAGGAGCATCAAGCTAAAGTTGTTAAATTTTAAGTTTTGGTCATTAGTAGACAAAAATGGGTCAATGATTAGGTGATAGTGTGTGTCAAGGGACCTTTCAAGGTCCATTCATGTCTTTAAGGTTATCTGGAGTCCTTTGGATTCTTAGGAATAAGTTTAGGAGAGTGTATAGTGTTTTCCTCCAAAATCAATAATTTGAACTTACAAATATTGTCATAAGACAAAATGACCCCAAGTGTGTTAAAAAAATGTGGTTAGAAGGATAAAAGCTTTGTCAAAGTCTAGTGAGTTGTTGAGTGTGGATCCTTTTGGGGCTATCACATGACCATAAGAATAAATTTTGGGTGCATAGAGAGCTCCAAAAATGTGGGGAGCACATTTTTACCCACTCCACATTTTTTGGAACATTGCTCCACATATGAGTGGAATATTCCTTGTTTTTATCTAATTTCTATGTTTCCATGTTTTATGGAGTTGGTTGTTAGATGTTTATTTTCCATGTTGACTTCCATATTCTAAGGGATTTGGTTATTCATTATAAATTGTATTACCTTCCTTGTTATAAGGAGTTGGTTGTGATCACATGATTATTGGAAAATATTCCTTAAAAGGTGGAGAGTCAATCTTGATGTGTTCCTTCTTAGGTAAGCTTTTGGATGAGCTTGATGAGATGAAACTGAGTTGTCTTTTGTGGATGATGCTTATCTTGGATAAGTATGGTACAATTTATCCTCCTTTTGTGGATTTTATCTCATTTTATATATATACAGGGTGTGGTGTGGCCTTTAGAGGTTGATGATTTATTTATAGGGTGTGGATTTGAGGATCAGAGTCAAAGTGCAAGTGTTTTATAAAAGTGAAGGCATTTATTGTAAGGTGTGGTATAACAGCTTGTGAGATAAATCATTGTGCAAGTGTAGGTGAAAGTACAACTTTTTATGTAGCATTTTCTACAGGAGATTTTTTTCCTGTGAGATTTCATTGTAATCTTATTTTAGATTACTATTTTATTTGAGAACTTTCTTGGTGGATGTAGCCCACATTAGGTGACCCATGATAGATCTATGTTATGTGTGATTGATTCTTGTCCTCTCAATTTATGCTTAAATTATAGCTATGATTTGAGGAATATTTCCATGATGTATGTTATTACATAGTTTAGATCTAATCTATGGTCATATTGAATCTGGTTTAAAAGTTTTTAATTCCTAACAACCGGTATCAGAGTAATTTGTTATGTTTTGCTAAAGTGGTAAATCACAAGAAGGTTATTAGCTTGAGTGGGAGATATGGGAGAAGAGATAAGATTAAATGTTGATAATTTTAATGGTAATCATTTTGGTTTATGAAAAATGTATATGAAATATTACTTATATCAAAAGGAGCTACATCTCCCCTTGGATTGGAAAGTAGAATAACCTATAAGTATGAGTGATGTAGAATGGTCATTACTTTATAGGAAGGAATTGGGAGCCATTTGGTTATTCCTTGAATATTATATTACATTTAATATTTTGTATGATAAAACCACAAAATATCTCATGGATAAACTTGGAAAGTTATATGAAAAACCCTTAGCTTCTAATAATTGTTTTTTATGAAAATATTGTTTAACATGAAAATGTCTAAGAATGGTTCAATTTCTAATCATCTTAATGATTTTAATACGGTTTTAAATATGCTCACTTAAGTTATAATCAAGTTTGATGATGAATTTAGATATTTTTTAATTTTATGTTCTTTGCCTAATAGTTGGAATAGTTTAGTTATGGTTGTGAGTAATGTAGTCCCTACCAAGGGAAGCTTGAATTTTGAGGATGATGTAAGTGTGATTCTTAGCAAGGAGAAGCAAAGTAAAATCATTGATAAATCATCTTTAGGGTATTATTTATCAATTGATAATAGAGGGAGGCAAAATGATAGGATCAAAGGTAATTGTGAAAAGTCAAAAGGTAGATCTAAGTCTAGATCTAGATCCAGGATGATATGTTGGCATTGTGGGAAGAGTGGACCCTCAAATAAGGATTGTTGGTCACTTTGGGATAATAATGAAAACAAGGAATAAATGAATGAGGTAAATGTGACATTAGGTAAATCATGTTAGGATGCATTAATTCTTTTTACAAATAGTTTTTTTGAGTCTTGGATTTTAGATTCAGGGGATTCTTTTCATGCCACCCCACATAGGCATTATTTTACTGATTATGTTCAAGATAATTTAGGACATGTATATTTTGGTGATGATGAACCATGTGAGATAGTAGATAAAGGTTGTGTTTAGGATAAAATGTAGAATGAGAACACATAGATCCTTAAGGATGTTAAACATGTGCCTATGTTGAGATAGAATTTAGTTTGAGTGGGGAAATTGGGCAGTGAGGGATGTTTAGTATTGTTTACTATAGATTATTAGAAATTTACCAAAGGTGATATTTTGATCTTGAGAGGTAATAAACTTGGTACTTTGTATTTGAATATTATTTTTTATTCTACTGATTTAGTTATTAAAGATGGAGATGCAACTATGTGGCACTACAAGCTTAGTCATATGAGCCATAAGGGCATACATATCTTAAAAGATAAGTTGCTTAGATTAAAAGGCATAGATATAGACTTATTTGATAATTGTGTGTATGGGAAATATAATTGGGTTATGTTCCTAATGATTGGACCCACAAAGAAAGATCACAAGTTAGAGTTGGTACACTCAGATGTATGGGGACCAACCTAGGTATATTATATTGGTGGATCCAATTATTATTTTACTTTTATTGATGATGAACTAATAAAGTTTGGGTTTATTGTATTAAAAATAAACATAATGTATTTGACACTTTTAAGAAGTGAAAATCCTTGGTTGAGAATGAAACAGGTCTGAAATTGAAATGTCTCAGATCAAATAATAGAGATGAGTATTGTAGTAATGCTTTCTTTGATTCTTGTTCTAAAAATGGAATCTGTAGGCAAATTATGATTCTAAGAACTCCATAGTAGAATGAGGTATCTAAAATTATGAACATAAAAATAATAAAATGTGTTAGGAGCATGAGGTTACATGCAGGGTTGCCTTTAAAATTTTGGGTAGAAGTAATTAGCATGACAATATATCTAATTAACAGAGGACCTTCTATGTCTTTAGATGGAGGCAATCCTGAACAAGCATGGTCTCGTACGAATGTTGATTAGTCTTTACTTAGAGTCTTTGGATGTGAGGATTTTGATCTCATTAAGAAAGAAAATAGGACCAAATTAGAGGCTAAATTAGAGAAATGGACATTTGCTGGTTATGGTGAGGATGACTTTGGTTTTCATTTATGGAGCATTAAAGATAAGAAAATATTTCAACTAGAGATGTAGTCTTTAATGAAAAAGTCATATATAAGGATTAGTTGATAGAATAGGAATAGAAAGAGTACATAGTATTGGATGATATTGTAGATGGAAAAGTATTTGATGATTCAGTTTAGGAACCTTCTACACAAGGACCCTAAACTCCTATGGTAAGGTCTTCTAGGGTAATAAGATCACTTGAACATTTTTCTCCTTTGAATTATTTATTAGTCACTGACAATGGAGAACCAGAGTGTTATG
Organism: Torreya grandis; assembly: GCA_037957365.1. NCBI lineage: Eukaryota > Viridiplantae > Streptophyta > Pinopsida > Cupressales > Taxaceae > Torreya > Torreya grandis. Next base: position 1,708,416 of record JARHVA010001713.1, read on the forward strand.
AGGAAGCAATACAGGTAGATGCTAGGATGAAATGGGAGCAAGCCATGGATGAAGAGCAAAGATATCTTATGGAGAACCAAACATGGGATTTAGTAAGGCTACCCAAGGGTGAGAGTGCATTTCCAAGCAATTGGATCTTTAGAATAAAATAAGAGGATGGAAGGAAAAAATTGTACATGGCCAATATGGTGGTCAAGGGGTTTTCACAAAAAAAATTATTAATTTTGATGGTATTTTCTCTCTTATTGTAAAAATGACTTCTATTAGGATTTTTATTGGTTTATTTGTAGTTGAGGATTTGCACTTATAATAGTTAGATGTGAAAAATACTTTTATTCATGGTGATTTGGATGAAGAGTTGTATATGAAGTAGCAATAAGGATATGAGGTCAAAGGGAAGGAGAAATATGCATGTAGACTAAAGAAGATCTTGTATGGCTTAAAATAAGCTCCATGACAATGGTATAATAAATTTGATTATTTTATGTTGGAACAAGAATATCAAAGGTGTCATTCTAACCATTGCATGTACATCAAACATTTTGATGATGGTTTCCTTATTATATTATGCTTGTATGTTGATGACATGTTAGTTGCAAGAAAGAACATACATCATGTTCATATGCTCAAGAGATAGCTTAGTGACTCCTTTTCTATGAAGGATTTGGGTGCTACAAAGGAAGTACTTGGTATGAGGATTTATCATGATAGGAAGGAGAGGAAGATGATCTTATCCTAATTAGAGTATGTAAAGAAAGTCTTGCAAAGGTTTAACATGTTGGATGTTAAATCTATTGGTACTCATTTGGTAGGACACTTTAGATTATCAAAGGAGCATTATCCCAAGATAAAAGATAAAAATCTTAAGATATCCAAGGTACCTTACTCATCGGCAGTTGGTAATTTGATGTATGGCATGGTTTGTACTAGGCTAGATATTGCCCACACAGTGGGAGTTATTAGAAAGTATATGAGTGATCTAGGTTATGAGCATTAAAAAGTAGTGAAACAGATTCTTTGGTATTTGAGAGGAACCATGGATTTTGCATTATGTTATGGTGGATTAAATACCACTTTACATGGTTATGTAGACTTAGATATGGTAGGGGATATTGATAGCAAGAGGAGGATGATAGGTTATATCTTTATTATTGGAGATATAATGGTTAGTTGAATGTATAGGATACAGAAGGTTATGGCTTTGTCAACCATAGAGGCAAAGTATGTTGCTACCATAGAGGCTATCCAAGAGATGATCTAGTTATAATATTTATTTTTAGAGTTGGGGCATGAGCAAGAATTTGAGAGACTACATAGTGATAGTTAGAGTGTTATTCATTTGGCAAAGAACTCTGCTTTCCACTTGAGAATGAAACACATTTAGTTATGTTATCACTTCATCAAGATAGCTTTAGAGGAGAACTTGGTGAAGTTAGAGAAGATTAATATTAGACAAACTCTTGGGGATATGATGACCAAGGTGGTTGCATTATACAAGTTGAGACTATTTAGATTTGGTTGGCCTTAGTGGTCATGGAGTAGTGATAGATTCTATTCAAGAGAAATGGTCTCTAAGTGGGAGATTATTGAGTGTGGGTCCCTTTGGGGGTATCACATGACCATAGGAATACATTTTGGGGGCCTAGATAGCTCCAAAAATGTGGGGAGTACATTATTTCCCACTCCACCTTTTATGGAACCTTACTCCACATGTGAGTGAAATATTCCTTATTTTATCTAATTTCTATGTTTCCATGTTTTATGGAGTTGGTTGTTAGATGTCTATTTCCATGTTGACTTCCTTATTCTGAGGGAGTTGGTTGTTCATTGGAAAATGTATTTCCTTCCTTGTCAGGAGTTGGTTGTGATCACATGAACATTAAAAAATGTGCCTTAAAAGGTGGAGAGTCAATCTTGGCATGTTCTTTTTTGGGTAAGCTTTTGGATGAGCTTGATGAGGTGGAACTGAGTTGTCCTTTATGGATGATGCTTATTTTAGATAAGCATGGCACAATTTATTCTCCTTTTGTGTATTTTCCCTCATTTTCTATATATATAGGGTGAGGTGTGGCCTTTAGAGGTTGATGGTTTATTTATAGGGTGTGGCTTTTAGGATTAGAGTCAAAGTGTAGGTGTTTTAGGAAAGTGTAGGTATTTATTTTAGGATATGGTATAGTAGCTTGTGAGATAAAACATTGTGTAGGTGCAGGTGAAAGTGTATCTTTTTGTGCAATATTTTTTATAGAAGATATTTCTATCTCTGTGAGAGTTCATTTTAATCTTGTTTTAGATTACTATTTTATTTGAGAATTATCTTAGTAGATGTAGCACACATTGGGTGAACCACAATAGATCTGTATTGTGTGTGATTGATTATTTTTCCCTCCATTTATACTAACATTATAACTATGATTTGAGGAATGTTTTTGTGATGCATGCTATTGCATAGTTTAGATCTGATTTATGGTTATATTAAATTTGGTTTAAAAGTTTTTAATTCCTAACATGAGTCATGTAAGGAATGTTTGGGAACCAAAACAACCTAATCCATTGAGCAAGACATCTAAAATGTAACCAATGTAACCAACTAGTGTATGTAGGAGTTCATTATGACAACCAACTTTATTTAACTACCAAGAGTCAATGTTGTAAAAGAGAGGAAAAGTCATTTTGAGAGGTACAATGAAGTAGAGGAAAAAGAGAGAGATTTCCAAGAAAAGAGAGGAGAGTCTGAGAATGACAAAAGTGGTATGAAACTCATCAAAAAAGGCGATAGGGTCTGTAATAGACCAAATTTTGTAATGATTTTGATAACTCAATGAATGAGAAGAGAAGGAATTATGTGTATTGGCATTATTGAACAAGCAATACAATAGCATTAATCTTATATTATCTTTGTGATGTCTAGGAAACCCTAGTCTGGATGATATTGGATAAAGTTTCAAGTTATTAGTTGGCATATGATCATAACTAAAGAGTGGTTATAGGTAACAAATTAAAAATGAGGGTAATGAATCTTCCTTTATAGATGGTACATTGGGACTAACGTTTAGTTACAATCACATGCTTGAGAAGGATGACTAGTAAAGTGTTTAATTTTAGGAGTCATAAAGGTGCTTAAGGTAGATAAAGAAAGTAGACCCAGTTACATAAGATATATCCTATTTTAGTGGGCTATGGAAAAGATATATATTTAGTGAGAGAGAGTACCTTTTTATTGGCAAGTTCTTATTTTAGATAGAGGGAATAAGATCTTTGATAATATGTGTTTGGGAGAGACTATACTTTAAAGGATAGAGAAAAAGAAAACCCCTGTTATGAGTGTTTAAGTTTGCATGTAGACTCTGTTTCAATATTGATAAAAATAGTAGTTTTTGATAATTATTTTAATTTATATTAAAGCATTATTTATTCTATTGTGAGATCATAAATGGTAAGGAATAATAACTAAATCATTTGGTACTTATGCATGTTCATAACTGACCCTTGTTTCCTGAATCAATTGTTGTGAATTAGGTTGTTTGTTAGTTCTTTGAAGAAGTGATATTTGAATAAATATAAAAGATATTATAAATGTTTCTATAGACTCCATGATATTGTTTAAGAATGTTTATTATATGGAATGACAATAAAATTGTTGTTTATTGAGAATTGGTTCTATAACCCTATTGTTTTTCTGTGTTTCAATAATTATTCTATGGATTGCATTGTTTCATAAGGGAATCAAGGTTAAAATCCATTTACAACCATTATTGAGCCCTTGGGTAAGTTTTTTAACTTCATGTCATGTTGTTATAGCTTTTTAGGTTGCCTAGATAATGGTGTGTATTGTCAAGTTGTGACACAAGCCTATATAATATATTTTCCTTGCATAGTCTACCATCTTGTGTTGTAAAACCATGATAATGGATTGAAATAAGGAAATTAAGGATTGGAAGAGTTATAAAAAATGAGTTCTGAAATTTTAAGGGTAATTTGTCTTCTTGACTCTTGTTAAAATTCAAGATATGGAATTTTAAGTGGCAACGGGCTTGTACAGAGAATGAAAACCCTAGAACTAGGTGTAGACATCGAAATCGTGTCGACTCCCCTGGTCATTCCCCGTCTTATTCTTCTTCGCCTATTTAACCCTTGTCGATCACTTTTTCCATTAGCCTTGACCCTGGCAGCATGTAGAAATGAGCACAGAGCTAAAGCTAGACTCTATCCCCATTGTGCATCTGCCGACGTCGGTCACTTATCGGCCGACGTCGGCAATCCTGCCGACGTCGGTCACCTTGCCGTTATCCGTTATCAGTTATCATTCGGTTCTCGATCAGTTTCCCAAAATGGTTGTCGAACCGTCTCTCGAACCGTCCCTTGCCTTCATCAGCATCCGCCAACCATTCGAAACGCTGATCATTCAACCATAATCAATCGAACCCGATCAATCATTCAATCGACCTGCGAACTCCGACATTCACAGACCCTGGCAATCAATACTTTCGTGATCAACCAACTCCGACATCAACCAATCTGCATTCGTTTCAATCCGGCACTGCACAGACAACTTCAACTATGGCTTTCATCACGTCTTCTGGCAGGTAAGTATTTACTCTGTTTGTTTTATTTCTTCTTGGTTATTATTTGTTCATTATTTCTGTCATCCCGAATCTTCAAACCACAGACCCAAGTTTTGCATCTCTCCTTTACATCCCTGCCCACTATCTGAATCCATAACTCTGTCCAGACTCGACTAAAACCCCCAGACTCTATTCAAACCCAACCTTACCTCGCCAAAACCCTATCCTGACCTTATCTTGATTCTATCAAACCCTGTCCTGACCTTATCTTGATTCTATCAGACCCTGTCCCGACTCTGTCTAAACCTTGTCCCGACCCTGTCAAGAACCTGTCCTGACTCTCCCAGGCCTTCTGTAACTCATCCAGAACCTACCCCTACCGACGCCGGTCACTACCCCAACCGACGACGGCACCTAGACCGACGCTGGCACCTTCCATAACTGACGCTGGCACCACAGAGACTAACGCCGGCGACTGTGCAGAACAGTGCTGCATATCAGGTACGCACTTTATTTTTTGTCATTTATTTCTGTCATTTTATCTTTCATTATTATCTACTTTCATCCAATATTCTGCTTTTTTATTAGTGGGTTGATATCCTTCTAGGAAGTCTTCGTACTTCCGGGATCGGGCATTCGCCTGACAGCCCACCATATCCTTTGACTAACGTTTTTCCGTGTTTTAGCCTTTTCTTCGCAGGTGTCATTCCTCCACAGCCAAAGAGGAGAATCTTCCAACGTCTGATTTCGGTGCGCACAACTTTATCAGGTACTTCTAGCCTTGACCATTTCTTTAGTTTCTTATTTCTTCTTTGAATGTAGAAAGCAATTTTGCATAAAAACATTCTGGCACGCCCGGTGGGACCCTAGGTCCTCCTTGGGTTCTTTCTTTCTTTCTTTCATTCATTTAGGTGCATTAGGTTTCTTCCTTTTCACCTCCTTTTGACTCTTTTTAAACGACATCATAAGCAGGACTAAAACGAACATTTCTTTCTTTCTTGCACTTCTAGACTAGCTAAAACTCATATTCTTCGACTCTTTCTCCATTCGTCTTCATACGAACAAACATTTCGACTTGGGCATTAAAAAACTTTGCATTCATCTCTATTTGCCTGCATCTCTTAGACCACACATAGTAATTAAAATGCATATTGAATTAATCTAGATCACTTGATGTTACACGACCAAACCACCTGCACAAAATAAACATTTTAACTTACCTGAGACAAGGCCCGACTGGGATTTCATCCCCCAGCAGATACCTTACCCATCCCGGCGATCTTACTTGGATTTCATCACCAAGGGGAAAGCCCACTCTGTTCTCTGGCAGAGTCTAAACTATAGTGGAAGTATATTTTGGCTAAGCGAAACCAGCTAACCACTGGAATCGTGAAGTGAGGGGAGCTTGCTCCTTAGCACCAGGCCTGTACGGAAGCTAACACAGACTTTTGAGCACCATAACAAAACCCGAAACCATCCATAGACTGCTTCTTCTAGGACCCGACTCACAAAGCCAATCTTCCTCTACACACATTCTAAGGCATAAGCCACTATAATCCTAATATTTTACTCCTAGGGTTTTAGGATCTGCTTGTGTCTTCATCTTTTTCGTTCTTATCTACTTATTTGAGCTTATGAGGACGTTCTTCCTTGCCTTGAATGGTTTTTGACACGCAGTCAAACCAAGGCTCTTCTTGACCACGCTAGCCATCAATCGCTTTCGCCTACCCCATCTATAAACAATCTTATAATGGAGTTCTACTCAGAGACCGAAAGAATTCCTACTAGACCATCTCCGACCCAAACACCTATCATCCCAGAAGGGGACCAAGATTTTGCAAGATTCTTGGACCTCAATACCGCAGCCCTCCAAAACTATCTCGCGAGAAACCCAACGCGGGACCTTTCGGGCGACGTGGCGACAACATCAACACCGTTCGCCACCCAACCTTTTATGACTCAGCCTTTCGCCTCAACCATTAACCTGACCATGGCCTATACGCAAAGTTCGGCCTCCTCGTCTATTTTTAGACCAACCTCCATTGGGGTTCCATTACCCCCTCAACTACCTGCAATTCAACCAAGTCCTACATCATATCAGAACTTGATTGTCTCGACCCCACACACTCTTGCACCTATATACGCAGGAGTGCCTACCTCCTCTTTTGCCCATGCTGCTACACAACCACCTTTGGTGATATCTGGTCAGCCTATGCCTTCTACCTTCATAACCCAACCACCCTTAGCCTCTACTTCTGCCCCTGCGACTAGTCATCCGTACGTTGTGCCCTTACTTGTACAATTGACTACGTCGTACACCTCTTCTAGCCTCTTTCAAGCGCCTTACAACCTAGGGGGCACTCCGTCCACCAATCCGTCAGTAGACGTCATCAAGATGCTGATGGATAAAATGTCCAGTCTCGAAGCTTCTATCTCCAGTTCAAGCAATGTCTCTTCATATGACCAGATTTACAACGAGCCCATCCATCCTTCTGTCCCTATCCGACCATACCCCAACCATTGGGAGCTTCCTAAATTTACTCACTTTCAGAGTAAGGAAGACCCACAACAACACTTACGGGCATTCAAACATGCCTGTTACCTTATCGCCCACAATGATGCGTTACTTCTACGCATGTTTCCTATGTCTCTTTCTGGCCCTGCCCTTGACTGGTATAACTCTCTTGCCAGACATTCTATCTTTTCATTCATTCAACTCGCCCAACTATTCGTTGACCATTTTTCTATCAATATCACTAAACAAGTCTCAATCACAGACCTTTACTCAATTAGACAATTTGACGACGAATCAATAGTCAATTTTGTCGCCCGTTGGAGAGGCCTGATTAACCAGCTCTCTTTCTCCTTGCCTCAACCTGAGCTCATTGAGCTCTTTTCCCGAGCATGTGCCAGTCACATCTCATCCACCTTGTGGGTTCAAACATTCCACACTTTTGATGAGGCCTTCACCATGGCCCGAAAGCTTGAACTCCATGCCATTGAAGAAGATAAGGTCAAATTGCGTAACACCAATGCAAGAACCAATGACCATTCTTCTTCCAGACCTTCTTCTGCCCACTCTCAATCTAAGGGGTCGGCAAACACTGTCATCTTTAGACCATCATCTTCAATAATAACCAACCGACCAGCATCTTCAACATTAGACTACATCAATAAATATTTTCAACGTCAATCCATACAGCGTCAATTCACTCCAATTGGAGAGTCATATACCTATGTGTTGGATAAACTCGTCAAGCAGGGGGTCCTTAATATCCCTTCAATCCGACCACATCAATTCGACCCCTCAACACCTATCCCTGCATGGTACAGGGAAAACCACTTTTGCAACTATCACCGTGTCAAAGGCCATGACACGGATCACTGTCAAACTTTCAAAAACATCGTACAGGACATGCTCGACAAAGGGGATCTTATTTTAGATAACCCAAACGCACTACCCAACCAAAACCTTGACATTTTCAAGCAACCCTTTTCTAATCACCCGCCTACTCAAGACAACGTCCAAACCATGATCAATGACTCTCAAGACCATGATATACACACAGTCGACACTATCTTTTCTCTTATCCCTGACCAACCTCTTTCACAGGTGGAAGACCCTTCTTCCCCTATACCTCCTCCACATGGTGAAGACCTTTCTTCTCCTACTTGTCCTCCATCAACTTCTCCCATATTGGAGGACGCTTTGACCACATCAACACCAGCTGCCTCGCCTTCATCCTTATTATCATCCATAGATGATCATACCTTTTTGACTCCTCAACCACACGCAGCAGCCATGACTACTCCAGCGCTCTTTCCTCTTAAATAACCCACACCTTCAATCTCTTCTCCATCGAGAGAAGAACCATCCACATCTAAGCCCAAACCAGCGCAGGCGTCCATCATGCCCAAAGTGATTAAACCTCTTGGTGCTCGCCCCATATCTAACCTCGCCTCGCACAAAGGTGGCCCTCAACCCAAACCAAAGAAGGCTACTAAACCACACCAGAGGCCTCCTCCCCTATCTTCGTCATTACCTTCAATCTTGGGCCCACATCCGTCTACTTTACTCGGAATGCTTCCTACTCCCATACTTCACAAAGGCACATCGCCTCCATTACTCCTTCAACCCGTTAGACTTATACCTCCTCCAAACCATCGATCAATGCATCTTACGCCTCTCAAACCAAAATCACCAACCCTCACTGCAACAAGACACTCAGACCCGTTAGCAGGTTCTTATGCCTTGCTGTTACGGCAATTATTGCAGTCCTTTCGTATCTATCTCCCGCCTCTTAGACCATATCAATCTCTCGGACCAAACCCCCTAGTTCGACGACACTCACATTTGTGCATACCATCGCACGCTTGGGCACGACATCGAGTAGTGTTGTGCCCTCAAGGTCACCATTCGCCAATGTCTTGGGAATGACACCCTTCTTCTCAACCACATCATCAATAAACCTTCAACATCACCCCACTCATCAACTCTCAGATCAAGGCCATCTTGGTTTGACAACTCTACATTCTGTCATTATCATCACACTCTGGGACATGACACTAAGCGTTGTTACGCTCTTAAAGTTGTCAATCGTCAACAATGGAGAAAGGATTCCTTTCTCATCAAGGATCCTCTTGACCACCCCTCCGACAAATCATCAACACCAACCCATGCCTCTCCAACCTCATCACCTAAATCAGGATCTCCACGCCAGACTAGGGTCCCTTCACCGCCTTTAACCCCCTTATTCGAAATCAACACTGTCAATCTAACCACTAAACCTCAATCGACCTTAACCAATTCGTCAAACATTCTCCCTAGCCGCTGGGGGAATTCAACCTTCATCCAAACTTCGACCAAATTTTCAACACAGTCTCGACCACATATCAATCACTCTTTCAACTTAACTTCAATTAGACCAGCAACCAAACATTTAACCCAACCTCAACTAAACATTCGACCCAACCAAAGACCAAATACCAACCAATCAACCCTCGACCTACCATTGACCAACTATCACATGACCAAATCTCACCCAAACATTCAACCAACCTTTTTATTAAAACATCCAACCAGTCTCGATCAATCAACAACCATATCAACCAACTTCACATCCACTCATCAATCAACACCTGACCAATCTGGAAAGAGGTACATGGGGCAAGTTTGCTCCTAATTGGCTCGGACCTTTTATTATCACGCACAAGTATGGATCAGGGACTTACCGTCTGTCTTCTCTTGATGGACGACCAGAACCTGAGCCTCTTAATGCGTTGCATCTGCGACCGTTTTACTGCTAGTCGAGTATTCGTCCACTTGACACTTAACTTGAGCTCGTCTCTTGAGCAATTCCCATCCTCTTAGTCCTCCTTCCTTTCAACCCTATTCCTCTTAACAATTCCTATAACCCTTTTATGATGTATGGATGCTTTGTCCTAATAAAAGGGAGCCCTTGACCTTCTATAATCTTGTCCATGACTCACATTTCTGTAAAAACAAATCAAGATGTCACAATATCCATGGTCACTATATCAATATCAAATCAAAAAATAGACTGCTCCCTCGAAGGACAGCTGTACTATCCTTGCTGTAATAAATAGACTACTCCCTCGAAGGACAGCTATTCAAAAGCCCTTATATTAAACAAAAATCTAGACCACTCCCTCGAAGGATGGCTATGACTAATCTGGCAATAAACAGCACTATTTTAGAAGCTTCCCGCATTGATCAGCTTCACAACCTGACCACCAAGCAAATGACATCTATATGTAGACTTCCCGCATTGATTAGTCTGCGCAAAAAAAAAAAAAAATGAGTCATGGACTTGACTTATAGTTGTCTCAGGGTCTCCTATAAAAAGGGGCAAAGTTATCTCTACTCTTAAAATGGGTTACCCTCTTTCCTCCTCCTATCACCTGCTCAAGGGACTTCGAGCTCACTTTAATGTCTAAGTGATTCGATTACCGCTCTAACATAACTATGGTCAACGACGTCATGCATGAATGGGGCTCTTAGTTCTCATAACCCCTATCTATGCTATCTTTTTGGTCCTTGTCAATGAAAGAGCAATATGCTTTTCACTTCGTCTACACTTTGGTCACATTCACCTTCATCACTTGTCCATCAACTCAACTCAACTCTCTTTTAGACCATCAACATGACCTAGCCTATTCACCCTAGTTTCTATGGACACCAATACACATGGAAACTATCGACCCGCCACAATTTATGTTCAGCATAAACCAATACTTGCTGAAGCATAAATAAACCTCAATTCATTTTTAGCATACCTCCATCACAAATATGGAATATTGCTAGGGATGAAAAACCCCTCAACCAATGTTGCAGAATACACCATTTGGAAAAGGCTGCAACATCTTTTCTCCTCATTATTTCATCATAACCAAGACCACTCTATCAACCATTTTAACCACTTGTCTACTACTCGGACCCTTTGTCTGAACTACATTGGTCTGAGGCCCTTCCACAGGGGCTATGTAGGCAGCACTCAGATGACACGACTGTCTTCTGGGGTTAGCTCGACCATTCTTGTTTTTTCATCTCTCTGATGAACAAACCTTCTTTCCTTCTTTTAACCATAACCTTGCCCTTCACCATGACCCATTTCCATCCCTTTGACCCTTCCTCCCTTCCGGGGAGAACTACATTGGCCTGAGGCCCTATCACCAGGGCTATGTAGGCAGCACTCGGTTGACATGGGGTCTTCTGGGGTTAGCTCGGCCACATCCTTTCATCCATTCATCCATCCCTCGACCACCAACCATTAGAGATCATGCCTATCTCCTCCAGCCTCGACCACTTCCAAGACGTTGTTGCCTTGGTTGTTTTTACATGTATGCTACCTCATGACTGGTTAGCAGAATTGTGCGCAGACCTTTTTGGACCCTCACAAGTATAGGATCACAAACTGGTTGATCCACCCTACTTGTGCCTTTTTCATGATTCTAGGAGCACTTCCTGAGCCCGAGATACCTAGACTGCGATGACCCATTTTGGAGCTTCAGCTTAGATTGAATAACCTGATCAGCAGACGACTAAATGCTGGGGCCCAGTTATCTCAATTTTGGCACTCCTCAACCCTTGACCTACGACACTTTTGACCTAACCATCTCGTGCAGTGGTATGCACGTAATCACGCCTTTTGCAGTGTTCACCCTCACCCCTTTTTTCATCCACTCTTTATCAAATCAGCACCCGATTCCCGGTTCCCTTCCCTCGACTCCTGCTTTGAGGGGGAATACCTTATCCCTCACTCGGGGCAATCCGCTTCCTATTTTTGTCTTGCAGTTCATTCGAACAATCAACAAGACGAAATCAACCTTATCCCTCACTTGGGGCAATCACTCCTATTTTTGTCTTGCAGTTCGTCCAGAACAACCAACAAGACAAAAAGGGGCAAATTTAGACACCGAAATCGTGTCGACTCCCCTGGTCATTCCCCGTCTTATTCTTCTTCGCCTATTTAACCCTTGTCGATCACTTTTTCCATTAGCCTTGACCCTGGCAGCATGTAGAAATGAGCACAGAGCTAAAGCTAGACTCTATCCCCATTGTGCATCTGCCGACGACGGTCTTTACCCGGCCGATGTCACCGACGTCGGTCACTTATCGGCCGACATCGGAAATCTTGCTAACGTCGGTCACCTTGCCGTTATCCATTATCAGTTATCATTCGGTTCCCAATCGGTTTCCTAAAATGGTTGTCGAACCGTCTCTCAAACCGTCCCTTGCCTTCATCAGCATCCGCCAACCATTCAAAACGCTGATCATTCAACCATAATCAATCGAACCTGATCAATCATTCAATTGAACTGCGAACTCCGACATTCACAGACCCTGGCAATCAATACTTTCGCGATCAACCAACTCCGGCATCAACCAATCTACATTCATTTCAATCCGGCACTGCACAGACAACTTCAACTATGGCTTTCATCACATCTTCTGGTAGGTAAGTATTTACTCTGTTTGTTTTATTTCTTCTTGGTTATTATTTGTTCATTATTTCTGTCATCCCGAATCTTCAAACCACAGACCCAAGTTCTACATCTCTCCTTTACATCCCTGCCCACTATCCGAATCCATAACTCTATCTAGACTCGACTAAAACCCCCAGACTCTATTCAAACCCGACCTTACCTCGCCAAAACCCTGTCCTGACCTTATCTTGATTCTATCAAACCCTGTCCTGACCTTATCTTGATTCTATCAGACCCTGTCCCGACTCTGTCTAAACCTTGTCCCGACCTTGTCAAGAACCTGTCCTGACTCTCCCAGGCCTTCTACAACTCGTCCAAAACCTACCCCTATCGACGCCGGTCACTACCCCGACTGACGACGGCACCTAGACCGACGCTGGCACCTTCCATAACCGACGCCGACACCACAGAGACCGACGCCGGTGACTGTGCAGAACAGTGCTGCATATCAGGTACGCACTTTATTTTCTATCATTTATTTCTATCATTTTATCTTTCATTATTATCTACTTTCATCCAATATTCTGCTTTTTTATCAGTGGGTTGATATCCTTCTAGGAAGTCTTCATACTTCTGGGATCGGGCGTTCGCCTGACAGCCCACCATATCCTTTGACTAACATTTTTCCGTGTTTTAGCCTTTTCTTCGCAGGTGTCATTCCTCCACAGCCAAAGAGGAGAATCTTCCAACGTCTGATTTCGGTGCGCACAACTTTATCAGGTACTTCTAGCCTTGACCATTTCTTTAGTTTCTTATTTCTTCTTTGAATGTAGAAAGCAATTTTGCATAGAAACACTAGGGTTTAGGTTGCTTTGAGAGATTTATCCATTAAAATATTACCAATTTTTTTAGTTTTTTTCCATTGATCATGATTAAATATATTGAAGTGGTTTTGAAGTGATGGAGTATGTAATTTTAGAAATATTAACAATTGAGTGTAAATAGGGCTAAAATAAGTTTAATTTGAGGTAAATAAAATGCAGACAAGGGATAAAAAGTGGTGAAAAAGGATGAAAAAGGTATATATACTTATTATGGAGATGAAAATAGATATATAGGGCCCATAAATTCTATTTTACCTTTGGAAAATGTGGAATAATGGTTAAAGACAACGAGAAGGTGCAGAAAAGTCTATTGGCCTATACAAACCAATGAGAGTGAACTATGTGGAAAGAAGTAGTTAAGGGTGAACTTATAATTGGAAGAGGGTGTAATATGTATGTTATGATATTATAATACTATTTAATTATTAAATTTAGACTCTTAATCCTAAATCAAGATTAGGTTTTTGGAACCTAAAGCATTGTGCCTAGGCAAAGCTAGTGAAGAGGTTACAAGAAAATTAGTCAAGAAACTAATGTCAATGAGGTGGAGAATGATGGTAAATGATATGAAATAAATATGATATAATATATAATATCCTCTATATGTAATTTATAACAAGAAACATGAAGAATTCTAATGAGAATAACACAAAGATATTAAAACTAGATTAAAGACAAGATTGATCAAGTGTAAACATGTGAGCGTGATATACTTCAAGACCATAACTAGATTAGGATGTTTTGAAGACTTATAATCAATAGATATACATAAAATATAAACATGATGATATATACCCTTTGACCAAAATAGTCTAAACATTATATGAGACATCACAATAAGTTATTGGTGAGTTTGATTTACATTTACAAGTTGGAATAACATATGTGACCATTAAATTTTTTATTATACCAAATATGATAATATTTGATATATTATTAAGATGACCTTATATACATAGACTCTATCTGGTACCTTTCATAGTGCATGGGTGTATTAAATACATACATACCCATATGGAAATTACAGTTTCCATAATTCCATATGATAATCCACTAGAACAAGATAAGTTTATTCCAAGATAACTAATTACAAAACCTACTAAGGTTAATCATGCATGAATTGCTAAGTAACAAGAAATACACTTTCCTAGGTGGTTGATATCTAATATATTATTGTAAGAAATATACACAGTAGAGTTTGTGACCAATGAATCTAGGAAGAGTGGTTAGATCATATGTTAGTTTTCAAAATGAAATCAAAATAAAAAGAAGCACACTAATATGCATAACATTATATTGCCTAGATCAAAGGGGGGAGCATAGTGAAAAAATAAAAAATGACAAAGCTCAACTAAAATTCAAGAAACTACTCATTCTTTACCTTCCTTAAATGCTTTAAATGATGTGTTCAATTGGATTTCTTGACTTGCGCTCAAGAAGTCTTTGGAAAATGGATTTGTGTGGCTCCTATCTCCTTGGCACCATTGTTTGGTTCATGCTTGACTGATGTAGCTTTATGTCTTGATGTCTTGGCTTGTGATTCACCATTTTGGCATTATAACTCTATAGATTTCAATGTTATCATAAAACTAACATTATAACATTACTATGTCCAAGCTCTCTAAATGAAGAGGTCTAGGCTTGTATTTATAGGTTTAGCAACTAACCCCAACCCAAGGTGAGTTAGAGTGTATTCATAGATTTGAATGGGTTCAAACCTAACCTTTGTGAGTTAATTAACCCTAATAGAGTTATAAAGTGTCAAATGGTCATGATTAGTAATGAATAGGCATGGGTGGGATATTTTAGGATATTTGATAACTCAAAAAAAGGTAATTATGAATTCTTAGGATATTCTTTTATTTTTGAATTTCCTTTTTGATAATTCATTTAATTTCTCATGGTTAATTCAATTTAGGCATTTTATTTAATTTTGCATGTTAATTAATTTAGTTTAGGCATTTTATCTTTTTGAAAGATTTGAATAAATTTGATGGTGTGCATATTCCCCCTTTAATTGATTTATAGGCCAAATAACATGTTATTAAGCCAAATTTGAGACATTTAGTGATTCTTAGTCTTGATTTTCAAAGGTTGGTAAGAATCGGCCTAAATTCTAGTATGAAGTCATGGTGGCCAATTTTAGGTGTCTATAGTTTACCCCTATTTGAGAAGACATTACAAATTGTAGGCATATCAATGTATTCTCAAATAATGAGAAAAGGCATGTATACTAAAAAGGAAGATGATGGATTGAATAAAAAATGGCTATATGCCTATAATTATTCCCCCTCAATGGAGTGGCCATCATATTTGTTGATGGATGGTCCTTCGAAAAGAAGTAAGAAGAAAGGTGGAGTTAACCCATGGGTGAGATTAATCTAAATGAAAAAATAATTACATTCATTGATTTAAAAAATAAGTACTAATTTATCCATAGGTGTTTATAATTAGTAACAAAGGTTGTGACATGGATTTACCCATAAGCAGTTATAATCAGTGGTAATGGCATATGCCCTAGTTATGGTTGATGAGTCAAAAAATAATGATTTACCCATGGTCGATTATAATCATTAAGATGACCAGGATTGAATAAAGATGTGTATTTTTGCCTTAGTAGGGTAGATTGGAAAGCATAACTCAAGGGTATAACCTTTTTTATAGATTAAAGATGAGCAGTCACAAACGTAGATACGATGGTCTAATGACTAAAAAAGCCAAAAATAATCAGGCACATGAGGATGCACAAAGTGATGAAAGAGATGAATAGAATAATAAATAATGATTAATGTGAATGCTTATGTTGTACCTAAAAATATAGAGATGCACATCCTGATTAGCATTGATATAAAAATAATGGTCAATGGGTTGATTTGATCAAGATGGGTGGGAGGATTTGTCAAGGATACTAAAGAGATACTTTTGTATCTCTATTGCTTATAAGACTTATTCAGCTAAGTTTTGTTTTAGAACGTGATGGTAGGCACCATAATATAAAACACCATTATAACTTGGCCAAAATATGCATAATGCCTGACTTTCAATCGAATAAACAACTGAAAATAAATCATGAATGATAAAAACCATGATGAAAATGTTGACATATAAATATGGATGGAATCAAAAATAATGTCCAAAGAAACACCCAGTGAATGCATATAAACTAATTCAAGGCAACAATAATGAAAGAAATCAAATAGGTAAGTGAACAAACAAAAAAACAAACAACACACAAAACATAAACAAATAGGAAAAAAAATAGAAAGCCTGGAAATAAAAGCAATAGAAAATATCTTATAATAGATTTGCCCCAGTAGAGAAGATGTAGGATGACTAACTAGGCTTAAATAGGATAAATGTTTTTATATTTTGTAATTTTATGAATGTTTTTGGAATTTTCAAAGCATCTCAACCTTATTAGGAATTATGAGATACTAAATGGTCCAACTCACAAAATGACAAGAGTGTGGCTTAGATTACTCACTAAATAGAGAGAGCTTATGAAAAAGAGGGATAGATTGAACTTCAACATGAATTGAGCATGGCCTACATAGTCTCAAAATGACCTTAAGTCATAGTAATTCTATCCACATAAAAGGCAAGGAGAAAATTGACCAAGTAACAAAAAGTTTTCAAATCTAGTAAATGGCTAGGCAAATGAGAATAATAATGGCAAGGTGATGCGATAATACATGGTAAAGGTATTAATCCTAATTTTACCATAGGTGGTTATAATTAGGAAACAATTGCATAGGTATATGATACTAATTTTCCCATAGGTGGTTATAATTAACAATAGAAGGTAGACTACTGATTTGCCCATAGGTGGTTATAATCAATAGCACCAGTCAAAGGTAAATGTGAATGAAAGATATCTTGCTAGATCAACTGTCACACTAATTTCATAAACTATAATTTAAACACAAAATTATCAAACTAATGAAACTAGATCAGAATCCCCTCGTAGAAGGTGAAAGTAAAACCAAAGGAACCAAGATCAAAATAGGTGTAAACACTAGAAAATTACACACGACAATTCTAGATGTCAAAACACCCCTGATCAGACCATTACCCAACCTCCAACCATGACCTTGAGTCAATTTAGCTAACTAGTTAAACCCAAATCACTAATTTACCCTTTTACCCCACTTAACCTCGAACCCTTGGCCACTGATGGTTAATTTGAATACCAACGATCACTTTGACCATTGACAGTCAGGTCTCTTCCCCATCTAGACAAAGATAACTTAAGTTATGTGAAAGCTAACATGTCAAAATTTAATATAGATGATAAGCTAACACATCACAAAAACCAACCAAACCTCCTATGGAACCTTATACCTCAATCTCTCTTTGCCTATAAAAGGAGGGGAGTCAAAGATGAAAAGGGATCAATCAATCAATCCATTTATCTATCCATTTTAGCAATCAGGCAACCAATAGTCATCAAGAACTATCAAACTTCTTTACCAATTCTCCCATCATAAAATAAGAAACTATGATAGATATCTAAGCCTATACCTAAATTATTATTGAGTCAAAGTATCGTTACTCTACCAAAATCACTCTAGGATCAGCCAATAGCATCAAGCAACTAGTTAAGTCTATTTCTAATTTATAAGTTTTGATTACTTGGTTTCTAACCCAGACCCCTTATCATAATATATTATAACTCCATAACCTTAACCAAATCACTAGAACACTTCCTGATCCCTTTCTACAACCTAAATCAGACCCTTTTTTAAACATACCCAAAACCCGCAGCAACCATCAATGGTTACCCTGACCACCGACGGTCACCTTTAACTGCTAACAGTCACCCAACCATCGATGGTCATCATAACCACTGATGGCCACTATGGTAATAAATAATAACAAGTTATTTTTACCTACCTAGCCTCATCCAAATTCCACTTTTTGTGTCCCTATTTATTCTCAGAGATTCACCTATTTTTTAAACCCAACCTAACATCTTTAGCATTAGTATTGACCCATTATTTTCTATAAGTATTATATTTTATTTATCAATAATTTATTTCTTATTGTATTATCTTTCAATATTTTATATCATTTGATGCAAGTATTTCATCTTTATCTTTTTCAATTTAACTATTTTAAGAGTGGATTGACAACCTCTTAGTAAACTCATGCTTCTTGGATCTAGCTCACGCTAGGCAATCCACCTTACTACCCATCTAACAACCCCTTTTCATAAGTTCTTTATTATCTACATGTCATTCTTCCCAAGATAAATATTATATCTTCAAAATCATCTAGATCACATGTGCATAAATAAATAGGTTCTTCTACCACACCCTTATTACTAGTTTCTTACTTATTCTTTCTTAAGAAATGAACAAAAATTGAGAGAAACATTCTAGCATGCCTAGTGGGACATAGTATCATCTAGGTGCCCTTTTCTTCCTTATTCTATGCTCATATAAATAAATCAAAATTTATTTTAGGTATAAAACAAGCCTTATATACATTGATTGCTTACATGTTTAGCTCATTTAGTTAAAATTATAGTCAAAGTAATCAATTGTAGCTTCAGTTCCTTATCACACACTATACCAACCCAATTAAATCAATTAAACATCAAAAAAATTGACATAAGGCCTAGCTAGGGTTTCATCTCCTAGTGGATGACCTTCACCCTTTGGATATCTTATTTGGAGGTACCAAGAAGAGAAAACAAAACTCAGATCTGCAGTTGAGTCTAAACTCTAGAAATTGGTATTTATTAGCTAAACACACAACACCCTTATCATTGTAGTGTGTGAAGTGAGGGGGTAGGCCCCAATACCAAGCCATGTGTTGATTTCCAACATAGATCTTTTTGAGAGCCTTGAAAACCTGAAACCAACCATAGACTTATTTTCTAGAACCTATTCTATAAACCAAGTTCTTCACACTTTCTAACTAAGGCATAAGCCAAAAGTGATATAAAAGGTATCATAAGAATTAAATTAACTCTAATTCATCTTTGATTTATTTGAGATCCTTTTATTTTCTTTTATTTTCTTCATGTTTGAGTTGTGAGCTTTCATTTATTCCTTTCTACTTCTCATATGGTTTTTACTAGACAACAGTTGAGGAATTAAACCAACCAAGAGCCACCTTCCTCTTTTTCTTCCTCCATGGAGTATACCTACCCTCTTACCATGCCTCAGATAGTTGTCTAAGGTGATGTGGATTTCACCACTTTCCTTGATAACAATCCCATGGCCCTCCAACATTACCTCAACACCTTATCTCACCACACCCATGCTTCATTTCCTCTTAGTGATCCACCTTATGGGATACCTCCCCATTTTATGGTTTCCACTTCATCTACCCAACCTATGATCACTCAAGCATATTCCTCCACCAATAATCCACCTACTACCTCCACCCAAATTAAATTAAACAACCCAACCAATAACCAAACCCCCCACACCAACCAACAACTTCTATGTCATATGAGCAACCTTACCTTTAGTTACCCATACTCCATCCACCATGGGGATACCCTCTGCCCATATTTCCACTATTCCCATTATCACTACCAACCCAAAAATATCCACCCCACTTCAAAATGTGGCACTATCTATACCTTCTACCCTTCCACTCACCCCAACCAACTAAATCATATGTACATCCAACCCAATCCATATCAATCCCCCAATATACTAATCCCATCATACCTCCAAACCAACCCACATCAACTTAACCAATACCTATGAAACCTTACCCACACTATTTTCCTAATCCATAATGATACTTAGTTCCATCTTCCACCCAACCATTTATATCTATTAACCCATATGTAACACATTATCCCCAACCTTTTGTTCCCATTAACCCTTATGTGACAACAACCCAACCCTCAATGACCACATACCAACACATAGCATCCTCTCAAACTTTTACCAATTATCCATATATTTCATCCACCAGCCTCAACAAAACTTACCATAAAATTATGGAGCTCCCCAGCCATAAATAGATTTGGTCAAAATGTTGATGGAAAAAATGACCAACCTAGAGTCATCTATCTTTGGGGCTCATAACCTCCTATCTTACGACAAAATATGTAATAAACCTATTCACCCATATATCCCTATCCAACCTTATCCTCCTCAATGGGAACTAGCTAAATTTTCTAAGTTCTAAATCAAGGAGGACCCCCAAAAACACCTAAGAATCTTTTGACATTCTTGGTACTTAATTACCTATGATTATGCTCTTCTCCTTCACACCTTCCCCATGTCTTTATCTAGACCAGCATTGGATTAATATAGTTCTCTCACTAAGCACTCCATCTTTTCCTTTTCCCAACTCATCCAAACCTTTTTAGACCACTTTTTGATCAATATATCTATGAAGGTTTCCATCACTGACCTCTACTCCATTAGGCAATTTGATGATGAATCGATTGCTAATTTTGTAGCTTGATGGAGAGGTCTTATCAACTGGTTCTCTTTATCTTTACCCCAACTTGAGTTGATTGAAAATTTCTCTTGAGCTTATGCCAAACACATCACCCTCACTCTATAGATTCAAACCTGTAGAACCTTTGATGAGGATTTCACCATGGCACACAAACTAGAAATTAGAGCCATCAATGAGGGGAAGTTGAAATTAAGAAACAAAAATTATAGCTTCAAAACTAATGACCCTTCCCCATATAAAACCACCAACCAATCTAACTACCCCAACACTAAACCCAAAACAACTATAAACATGGTTTTCATTAAAACTAATCCACCTCTGGTTGTCAACAACCACAACCAAACCAACTCCTCTAACTCCTCCAACCAACAACCTTGAAATCAAGACTAGGCTACCCCAAAATAATATACTCCATTAGAGGAGTCATATGCTTTAATTTTTGACAATTTTCTCAAATGCAACATCATATACCTTCCCCCGTCAACCCTCCTCAATAATTCAATGTTTCTCACCCTGTGCTTAGTTGGGAAAATGAGAATGATCTATGTGATTTCTACCATGTCATTAGACATGACATTAGTAGGTGTAACACCTTTAAGAACATTGTACAAAACTTGATTGATAAAGGGAACTTGTACTATACAATCCCAATACAGCTCCAAATTAGTCACTCAACATCATTTGACAACCTTTTTCCAATCATGCCCCTTCTACCAACCATGATGACAATAAACTAGAATTATCTCATGCTTATGAGGTTTATATAATCATTATAATTGTTAATGAACCTATCATTGAGGAAACCACCACCTCAATTACCTCTTCCTTCACTTCACTTATTGAAGTATTGGAATCACCCTCTATTCCTTTGGACACCCAAAAAAAGGAAGAAACTACCTCCTATTATTCACGTAATGAGATAATAGACTTACCCACCTCTCCTTTGATAGAAATACCAAAGGAGTTAACCACTACCATCACACCTTCCTCCCCTATCATGAAATCACCTACTCTCTCTTTGGAAACCATTACACATAGAGAGATCACCTTATTTACTCCTTCCATGGAGGAAACATCTTCCAAAATATGGAAACCTCTCATCAAGGACAAGGGTGAGGAAACATGGGATACTTCCTATCAAGAACCTAGGGATACTTGTTACTCTTAGCCTTATGCACCCATGTTTGAAGTTGGACTTAAACTCATCTAATCCACCAAAAAAAACATTAACCAAACTAACTAATAAGGTGGAACCACCCATAATCCCACCTAGAACTAGAACCGTACCACCCCCTTCTCTTTTACCTTCCATATTGGGACCGCATCCTTCTTCCTTCCTAGAAACCCATTCTTCTATCAAGAAGGCCAACCCTCCCAGAAGTACCCAAACTAAAATTCCTCCTCTTATATTATGTTTACCTACCACTTATAAAACATCAAACTCCCCATCATTTTTAGACAAACTATCTACCTCTACCTAGCCACCTATATCCAAAATTTCATTATCTCAATTGTCTACCTCCAAATATTTCATTTTTAAACCTTATACCTCAAAAAAAACCAATACCAAGCAATCCAAATCAAACCCACCTACCAGAACCATTATACCACCCATAACTCCCATGATGAAGTCTACTTCTAAGAAGGCTCCCACCCCAAAAAACAAAATCCCATCACCCTTAACACCTTTGCTCAAATCTTATTTGACCATTTTATAAAGGTTGTTACAAACTTATTCTTTAATCCTACCACTTATCAAACCCTTTAACCCTTTGAGTCCTAAACCATCTTGATTCAATGATAGTTTAATCTGCTCATACCATAAGACACCTGAACATGACATAAAGAACTATAAAGGTCTCCAAGCACATGTCCATAAATTATGGGATTAAGATGATCTATTATCAAATTAACCTTTCTTAAGCCCATTATCAACCCAACCATAAAATTAACCTATCTAACACTCACCTACTCTTTCAATATCATCCAAGAGTGATGAGGAAATGAAGTATACTTCTAGCCCAACACTTCCCCTCATCCACACTATCCATATGGTTACCCGATCTTGGGGCTAGAAAAAGGATAAGGGAAAGGCCAAAGTGTCCATTCCATGGACATATCCTTCCCCCCATCAACCTTTTAACCAAACTCAAACACCTTCACCTTCATCTTCACCTTCACCAAAACCTAAAGTATCCATTTTAGTTGCCCTTCCCTCTAACCCTTTTGAATTTATCTAGTGAATAGTTCTAAAAACAACTTCACCAGACACTAGTGAAGATGAGTCTATACAAATTGGTCAACACCTCATGCCATTACTACCAAGCATTGATAGAATACCTATAATCCATAGAGGTTCAACCCAAACACCCTCAACCTCTTACATCCTTTATTGGAGCTCTTATAATTTACACCCTTGTCACATTTAAGGATTTAGAAATACCTTTTATCAATCCTAAAGATCCTGATCCACCTCTCTTCATCACTACATACATCAATCAAACTTGCATCAAAAGGGTGATGATTAATGGGGGGGACAATATTAATATTATCTCCTCTCATGATTATGACCAACTCTAGCTACCAAATAATATCATGTTAGAAACCTCAATGGTCCTTCATTATTTTAATAATACTATGGACACAACCTTGGGAAAAATCATCTTCCATATCCATTTGGGACCTCGTATGATTCCAAAGTTATTATACATCATAGAAGGCAAGTTTAAATACAACGTATTACTTAGATGCCCTTTTATCCACACCTTGATTTATTTCCCATCTACCTTACATTGATGTGTCAAGTTCAAACATGAGGGTCAGGTCATCACCATACAAGATGACCCTAGTCCTTTTATATCTTACAACATGACATATCAACCTAATGATGTTCTTCTTCCTCACTCATCCACCTCATAACTAACCAACAACAAATCCACCCCTACCATTTATGAATCTTCAACTAGCTCATCTATTTCTTCTTCTTAGATCCCCATAGAAGACCCCTTGGAACCCACATTCCAATGTCTCTCACTGGGAGAATATCATATTTTAGCTTTGGATGCCTTCCCTACTCCTTAAAAGTATGGGAATATTTACCATGAACCTAGTTATGATCCTAATATCAGAACCATCATTCCTTTCAAGCTTCCTAACTACCAAACCAACTTCATTTATAGGGGACTTGATCATCCACTCCTTTCTTCCTCCACCACCTCTTTTATCTAACCATTCACCTTTAATTTTTATTATTTGGACAAACCAAAATTTTCCAAACTTTACCTTCATAGGTGTACCTGAAAGGGATTTGGCCTTAACCATTATGAACATGGACCACATGAGATAAATTTGATCAAAACGCAAAAACCTCATAAGCTATTTATCCTTGGTTTCATCCCACCCAAACCCACCAATCCACCCAAACCCATTTCCACCATTGAGGAAGATATTCCATCTTCACCAACCCCATCTCTTTCAAAGTTTGAGGATTTTAAAACCACCCCTTCTAACTTTTTTTAGTCAATATCATTAGTTTAGGCCCCTTGACCTACCCAAAGGATGGTTGAACTAAAACCTTTCCTCTGATTCATCCTAAAATGGTATAAAATGACTCTCCTACCATCCACACCATCTAATGTTAAGATGATGATTTCATTCTTACTTATCTCGATGTAGGGGATTCTTTTATCCATAAATCCATTCCTCCTAAGAACCAAGCCATGTTGAATTAATCCACTATCAATGTCAAATTGGGTACTTAGGATAACCCTCGCATTGTAAAGATTGGTCAATCCTTATATTCCTTAGAGAAATAAGATTACCCTTCCTTCCTTTATGACTAAAGCATAGCATTTATTTGGTCTTATTAGGATATTCCCAAAATGTATCCCTCCATAGCTCTCCACAACATCATCATCCATTTTGATGCTAATCTAGTTAGGAAAAAGATTCATAGGATACACCCTTGTATCACGCTTTTAGTTAAATAAGAGATTTAACACCTCTTATCTATTGACTTCACCCAACCCATTTACTATCTATAATGAGTTTCCAATATTATCCACATCACCAAACCTATACGGGGACATTGCCTCTATATTAACTTCTATGACCTCAACCTTACTTTTCCAAAGGATGACTTCCCTTTACCTAGCATTGACCAAATTATTGATCTTAAAATTGGCCAAGAGATGTTATCTCTCATTAACAATTTCTTAGGACATAATCACATCTTGATTTCCCCTGAGGATCAATATAAGACTTTTTTCATCACCCCTTGGTGAATATTTTGCTATAGGGTTATGCCATTTGGTCTAAAGAATAGCATTACCACCTACCAATGTGAGATGACCTATATATTCCATGATCTCATCCATAAAATCATAGAGGACTATGTAGATGATCTCCTTGGGAAATCCAAATATCACAAGGATCATCTTGATATTCTCAAAATTGTCTTTGAGTGTTTAATCCCTTTCCATGTCTGACTCAACCCCAATAAATGTGTTTTTGGGGTCCTATCTGGAATGATTCTTGGCTTTATCATCTCTCTTTGAGGAATTAAAGTAGACCTTGCCAAAGTTAGAGTGATCCTTGGAATTTCACCTCCAACCCACCTTAAGCAAATTTTTAGCCTATAGCAAAATCTCCAATCTATTTGTCACTTATCTCTCAGTCATTAGATAGATGTCAACCCTTTCACTATCCTCTAAAGAAAGATACATATTTTAAGTGGACTAAGGATTATCAACAAGCATTTGAACCACTCAAATAATACTTTATTTTTCCACCCATTATTATCCCCCCTAAATAAGATCAACCCTTCTACATTTATATCTCTACCACTAATCATTCCCTAGGGGCAATGCTTGCTCACCATGATGAAAAAAACAAAGAAAAAGCTGTCTAAACACTAATAGAATATGAGACTTGGTATACCCATACCAAGAAGCTTTGACTCACCTTGGTATTTGTGTCTTCCAAACTTTTTCATTACCTCCTAAATCATAAAACC
The DNA here is from genome assembly GCA_037957365.1 of Torreya grandis. NCBI lineage: Eukaryota > Viridiplantae > Streptophyta > Pinopsida > Cupressales > Taxaceae > Torreya > Torreya grandis. The sequence continues at coordinate 1,734,257 of JARHVA010001713.1, forward strand.
TTTATCATTACCCATACTGACCCACTCAGGTACATGTACTCTAAACCATACCAAAACCAATGTATGGCTAAGTGGTTCATGTTCCTATTTGATTTTGACCTTGAGTTCCTTCAAAAAACATTGATTAAATGGAAAGTCATCATTGATATATTGGTTGAATCTCCTTTGATAGACAACCAACCACTTCTTCTTGCATTTCTAGATGAGTGTATTATGACTCTTTCTCAAGGGGACATCACCTACCAAATGACCATGTTCTTTAAAGGCTTGAAGTGCCAACATGGTGGGGGTGCTAGAGTTTTTCTCATTCCCCTCGATGGTGAACCTATTCCTCTTTATTTCAAACTTGATTTTGAGTGTACCAATAATATGACTGAGTATGAAGCCCTAGTAATAGGTCTCCAAATTACTCTAGACTTGGGAGTTAATATTATCAATGTCTTTAGTGATTCCTAGCTTGTGATCAACCAGATTAATAAACCAACCAATGTAATAATGATGTTTTGGAATAGTATAAACAACTAATAGATGTAATCTTAGCATCATTTGATCATTACCTTATCTAATATGTTCCAAAATCTACCAATAAATTCATGGATATAATGGCTTCCTTTGATTCCCAAATCCCATCTCAGCCTTCCAATTCTAATCTCTTTATCACCATTCATCATTTTATCACATCTCTTATATCCAATCTAACTTCCTTACCATTTTTAGTGTGGATGCATCTCCATCAGACACTTGGTATGAGTAAACCTTTAACTACCTCAACTTTGGCATCATTATTCCCAACCTCTCTAGGAATGCCCAAAGAATCTTTATTCAGAGTACCTCTCATTATACCATACTAAGGGGAATTAAGGAAATGCATGGTAGGATCTATGGTTTTTCACTAAACATATCCTTTTCCTTGGCTATTATTGGCCCACCCTCAACCAAGACTACTATGATTATGTAAAAAAGTGTGTTAAATGTTAACAACATGCCAATTTGCATCACACACTAACCCATGGCCTTCAAGTATCCAAAGAATTTTAGCCCTTCTCACAATGGGGACTAGATCTCATTGGGGAAATCAATCATCATTCTTCACAGTGGCACCACTTTATCATCATCACCATCAAGTATTTCACCAAGTGGGTGGAGGTTATTCCTCTAATCTTGACCAAAGTTGACAAGATAGTCGACTTCATCAATCATCATATCATCTATGATTTTGGTGTTATTTATAATATCATCATTGATAATGGAAAATATTTTAAAAACAAGTAAGTCCAAGGTATTTGTGATGAATTTGGCATAAACTTAAGATTTTCCTCGCCTTATCATCCACAAGAAAATAGATAAGTGGAAGCCTCTGATAAAACCCACAAGAAGATGTTAACCAAAGTGGTCAATGATTTTTGTCAAGATTGGAACTTACACATCCCCTTAACTTTATGGGCCTATCACACTAGCATTTGAACCTCTACGGGTGCTACCCCTTTCTCTTTGGTCTTCAGAGCAAAGATAGTTTTGCCTCTTGAAGTTGAGATTCCCTCTCTTTGCATATCCTTTCAAGACATCATTTATGAAAGTGACTATCATCAACATCATCTAGCATGACTTGAATTACTTGATGAGTACCACTTAGCAGCACTTAACCACCTTTGTTTCTACCAATAATGAATCAATCATGCCTATAACAAGCACCTAAAATAATGAGAATTCAAAATTAGAGATCTCATCCTAAAGGACAATCAACATGTGATCAATATGGAGAAAATAAAGTGAGGAAATTTTGATTTCAATTGGATTGGACCCTACATCATAACCCATAAGTATGGATTAGGAGCTTATCATTTGTCCTCTCTTTAAGGAAAACTAGAACTTGAGCCTCTCAATGCTTCACATTTGTGTCCTTTATTTTTTTTAAATAGTAATCAAACTCACCTTTTGTCTAACTTAATCTCATCTTTTAATTAATTATATTTCCACCTTCCTCACACCTTCACCCCATCTCTTTAAGGACAATTGATTACAACATAGAACCATGTGATTAACTATCATAGTCATAGCCTAATCCTAAATATAGGTACCATGGCTCTACCCATGTCATGGTTCTCATGGATAATTTTCATCCCTATTCAAATGGAATCCCATGGTAATTGTCTTTCAAAACGACCTGTTTCACTTATCATTAACCTCTTGTGCTATAAGTTTTTTCCTCATAAAGGTAAATCTTTAAGCCTATATAGACTTGTCCATGTCTAACCTAACATCAAAACAATTTGATATACCAAAAAATCACTTGGGTCAAATATATCTAACATGCAGAATACTCCCTTGAAGGATAATTGCCCAAAATCTAAATTTCTTAAAAGGATAGACTACTCCATTGAAGTATAGCTACCAAAATGAACAAATCTAAAACTTGGACCACTCCCTTAGAGGATAGCTAAGTCAAAATTTTCAAAGTAATCATTTGGAGCTTCCCACATTGATCAGATTCACAAACCTATTAGGAAAAAAGCAATAAAAGACCCTATATAAAAATCACACCAAGCTATCCTAAGAAATTTGTAATGAGCTTTCATATATAGCACCAGTAGACTTCCCACATCTATCAGTCTACACCTTGGCTTAAAACATGAAATTATCTATTAAGGTTATTAGGTCACATATAGAAGGGGAAACCCAACTCTCAAGAGATTACACCACCCTTTATACAACCTATCACCTATCTCCCCTTTTTACCATCTACAAATCAAGGGATTTAGAGCTTACTTGACACAATGTGATCAAGACACCTTTTTATCAAACCAACACATGCTAATGTGAATAATTCAAAGGGATTATGTTCCTTAAGCCAATCTAAATTTAGTTTTGTTTATTCCTTACCAAAAATGAATCATCATGTGCCTTTCCTTATCCTCTCATAATTGGTTCATGTATTCACTTAGACCTAGGTCTCATGCATTTTCTCTCTTTTCCCACATCTAGTTTTATTGTCTAATTGTATGTGCTATCATCATCAAAATAAACATAATCAAAACATCACCATAAATATCACATATCCATGATAATAAACCACATCATCATAACATCACATCATTATCACATCCATAAATCAAAACATCATACCCATAAAACTATGATCATAATCATAAACCACATCACATATTCATGATCATAACTATAATAAAAAAATTATAATTATCATAATAAATAAAATAAATCATAGCATCACATCATCATCAAATCCATAATCAAAACATCATAACCATGCATAAAACAAATCATCACATCATCATCATCATCACCTATAACCACTCATCATAAACATCATCCATAATCATCGCATGCCTAAGCTAGTGAATTTACATCTCATGAACATAATAATAAACAAAGATTAAACATCCAGAACCATGAACCATGAACCATAAAATAAAATATATATATCATCATCATATCATATACATCATGTCTCATCAACATCAAATAGTACATATAATCATGTTCATCTCTCTCTTAAAAATATACATCTCTCTTCATCAACTCTCAGGATGATATCAAAATCATATACATCTATACATATCATATCATATGTTATGCCCTTGGGAAACCAATATTGCTTAATTTTTCCCCCCTTAAGGTGCCTACCTATCCACCCATATAAGTGACCCACTGACCTAGACATGCTAAACCTACACCACCTACTAAACTGGCTTTGTACTCACCCCATTGAGGCTCTTATGGACATTATGTTAGAACTATGGCCTCATAATAATGCAAATCTTAAATTGTGGCCAAGTACCATGCTATGGGAATACTACATAGAGATCCTATTGGTTTTACAACTACTCTTCTTATCTATCGTAAAGTGTCCCTCTCCTAGGTCACCAAGCCTAATAAACACTTATTTGCCCCATATAAACTACATCAACCCATTTTTTTTTTAAACTTACCTACCCACCAAAAACTACCCCTTAGCATTCTAAAATAATTTTAAATAACCTATTTCCTTAAACTTTTATCCAAAACACCTAACCCTTTAGTCGATGGTCACTACAACCACCAACAAATGATTGGTTATTTGGCCTACAAACACCTAACCCTCATTTTATCCTCTACCTTACCTCCAGCCTACCTACCCTCCCAATTTCAATTTTCACTGACTAATTCAACCAAAACAAACACCAACCTAAAACTAGGTCAAAACCCATATCCTTCCCCAAACCAACCAAAAATTCAATCAAAATAACCAAAATCAACTAATATAAAAATTAAATGTAGCCCTTACCTCATTCCTTGACTATTGTTGAGGAGGGATCCAAGGTCCCATTGCTTAGCATCATTGTCCACCCTACATCCTCAATCCACCTCAACAATCAACCACTCAACATAAATCAGCCCCTTAACCAATCAATAACCACCTCATGGATAACATCACATAAAATTTCCAAAGTATCCAAGTGCACAGGAGTCAAGAGAGTTAAAAACTAATAGTGAAAATGGAATTTTTTTCTCTTTTTATCCTCCATACTTTTAGGGTTTCACCCTGACCTTTGACGGTTAGGGTGACCATCGACGGTCAATTTTGAGACCCATAACTATAGATGGTTAGGATCTCCTATTTTCAACACTTATAACATGAATACCTTAGTTCCACCTTTTGGAGACCACCTTCTCTTCTTACCATCCCAACCATGTCCACCTTGACATTGGCCATTTTAGCCTGAACTATAACATATTTTGTGATGACCTTACCTTGGTCCTTTTGACTATACCAACCAATATTACCATGTTGATAATTTGAATTTGTACCACCTAGTACACACCAGACCATTTGTGTTTTTCCTAGGAGAACTTCCTACCTTAGATACCTATGAAAACATTGACCCTATCTAGGAGACTTGATAAGAATAACCTGATCATCTATGCCTAACACTGTGGGCCAATTACCCTATTACCAATCCTTTTTAAATGAACCTTTTATTTTTAACAACCATGGAAAATTAATATTTACATCATTTTGGCTATTACACTTAGTCACATTTTATGCATATATTTTCATTTCAAATTCCCAACCACCAGTATCACCAACCTCATGACTCACTATGAACCACTCATCAAACCTACACCCAATTTGGTATCACCTCATTGACTCTCAATTTGAGGGGGAACAACTCCTCCCATACTCGAGGTAACCAAACCTTCAACCCATAATCCATTTTTATTTTACATCTTGATAACATAAACTGCATAATAAAAAGGGACAAAATATAGACACTAGAAAACTACACACGATGGTTCTAGATGTTAAAACACCCGTAATCTAATCATTACCCAACCTCTAACCATGACCCTAAGTCAATTTAGCTAACTAGATAAATCCAACTCACTAACCCACCATTTTAAACCACTTAACCTTAAACCCTTAATCGATGATGGTCACCTTGACAACTAATGGTCACCTTGACCATCGATGGTCAGGTCTCTTCCCCATCTAACCATGTCAAAATTTAATATATATGGTAAGCTAGTGCCTCACAAAAAACCAACCAACCCTCTTATTTAACCTTATACCTCTATTTCTCCTTGATTATAAAAGTAAAGGAGTAGGAGGTGAAAGGGGATCAATAAATCAATCATTCATCTATCCATTTTAGGAATCACACAACTAACAGTCATCAAGAGATACCAAACTTATTTTCAAGTTATCCCTTCAGAAAGAAAGCAACTATGATAGAGGCCCAAACCTCTATAAAAATAATTATTTAGGAAAAGTATCGTTACTCTACCAAAATCACTTCAAGATCAACCACCAACCATCAAGTAACCAATTAAGTATATTTATGGTTTTCAAGTTTTGATTACTCAGTTTCTAACCAGACCCCTTAACATAATACATTTTAACTCCCTAACCTTAACCAAATATTTGGAATACTTATTGAACCCTTTCTAAAACTTGAACTAGACCCTTTTTTGAACATACCCATAACTCACAGCAACCATCGATGGTCACCCAAACTATCGATGATAACCTTTAACTACTAATGGTCACCAACCATTGATGATCAACATAACCATCAACGTTCACCCTAACCACTAATGGTCACTATGGTAATAAATAATAAGTTATTTTTACTTACCTACCCTCAGCTAAATTCCACTTTTTGTGTCCCTACCTATTACCAGAGACTTCACCTATTTTTTGAACCCAACCTGACCTATTTAGCATTAGTATTGACTTACTATTTTCTATAATGATTCTATTTAATTTATCAATAATTTATTTCTTATTATATTATCTTTCAATCTTTTATATCATTTTATGCAAATATTCATCTTTATTTCTTTCAGCTTAACTATTTTAAGAGTGTGGATTGACAACCTCATAACAAGTTCATGCTTTTTGGATCTAGATCACGTTAGGCAATCCACCTTGTTACCCATATAAAAACCATTTTACATGAGTGTTTTATTATCTATATGTCATTCTTCCCAAGATAAATAGGATCTCTTCATAATCATCTAGATCATGTGTGCACAAATAAACAGGTTCTTCTACTACACACTTATTACTAGTTTCTTACTTATTCTCTCCTAAGAAATGAACAAAAATTGAGAGAAACAACAAGCTTGGGTAGTATGGATAAAAATAGGCTTTTGTCTAATAAGAATGACATGGCATTGTTTAATATAAAGAAGGTATGAAGATTAGATAAACTGGTAAGAAGGTTGACCCCAAGTGATAAGCCAAGGAAAAATGGTAATGATGGGATAATGGAAAAAGAAAAAGCATGGTTTTTGACAAATGGTAATGATATGGTATATTTTTTTGGCCTAGGTGAATATTTCTAGTGTTGATGCTAATTTAGAGATGCACATCTTGATCAGTAAATGATACAACTAGAATAATTATTCATGTAAATTTATATATGACACTCATCTAAATAGTTTCTCTATCAAGAACTGGCTACAAATTTGGATGCCAATGATGTTTTTGTGATCCTCATTGGTCATTGATTTTATTTCCTTCAAACACTGAGACAAGGTATCTTTATAGCCTCTATAAAGAAAAGTGTGGCCAAGGATGATAAATGTGGATATGTGTTGGATGATAGGTTTGATTAGGAAATGGAATGGTTGATGATAATGGAATTTATGATGGGTGGAAAACAATTGAATATCAGTATTTTCAGGCACATAATGTTGCTAATTATAGATTTGACATAACTTTGTATGTGGTGGGGCCAAATACTTCTACATATTATTTTAATAGGACCACTAAATTCTTATGTTGTTTGATTTTGAGAGTAGCTACCATTTGATTAGGTTGTAGATTGGAAGCTATATTGATTTGATCTTTGATTTTATTTTCATCAAGTAGTAAATAAATTTTGATCTTAACCATTGGTGCCTCAAAGTGGTTTTCACCAATGAAGTTATCTTGATTATCCCATAGTGATCTCTAGAAGGTTTCACTAAGGAAAGTTGACTTTTGACTTTGATTGTCTTATAGTCCTTCAAAATGGTTTCACTAGAATATTCTAAGTTTTGGCTTTGATTATCCACTAGCACCTCCAAAAATGTTTCACTATGAGAGTGTTCTTATTCTTCATGAATTTTGTATTGGCCTCCCTATTCTTATTCAACTGATATGTATCCATAGATGAAGTTCAACAAGGTATGATTCTATCAGTCCTAATTGACACTTGTGGGACATGGAATGTCAATAATATGGCTATGTCAGTTGGTGGGAATGGCATGTGTAATGGTAATTCAATGGGGAGAGGCATCATAATCCTCATTAAAGATATTATAACTTATGTTTAATCTTAATTACTCATCCTTAAAAACTATATAAGGATCATAGATGTATTCAAATTGATTTATGAGGCATGCATAACCAGTGTTGTAATAGCCATGAACATATTCCAATTCTAGATTTGAGTCTGACTCAATAGACTTTGAATCTAATGTTGAGACTAATGTTGATTATTCTTTTTATGCTAAATCTAATTTCAATTCAAGAATAGAACCTAAATTTAATTCTGATTCTTCATCTAATGTAGATGATACTACAATAATGTCTTATTGAATGTTTGGTATAGGACAAGTAACAACTGGTGATGGCATGTTGGGATCCATAGAAATTTATATATCAAAGTGAGACTCCTCAATGGTAGGAAAAATGTTAAAAGAAAACTCCTCAAATATTGGCTTGTTAGAGGGAGGTTATTTATAAATGGGCATAGGTTCAAGGTAATGATTTGCCCAAAGGTGGTTATAATCATTAAGAAGTGTAGCAACAAATACCCACTTATCAGAGTGAGACTCCTCGACAATAGTTATAAGATCATAAGGTGATTCATCATAGGTTAACTTATCAAAAATGGTTGGTTCAACAAAAACATCTTAGATTAGTCAGTTTTCTTGGCCTTAGTTTATGATTGGTTATAAAATGCTAATTTTGAATACAACTTTTTCCTTGAATGATTGGCTTAGTCAGAGAGGTGTTGATTAGCTTAGTTGGGGTTGGATAATTGGTATGGGCTTTTTAGTTTAGAGAATGAATGGAAATAGTTGAATAATGACTGGTGGTTAGACAATGATAGGGAATTTTGGAGCTTGTTTTCTCATACAAGACAAAGGATAAATTCATAAAATGAAAACAATAAGGCATCATGGATATTTATTATTTACACAAACCAAAACAAAAAGTCTTATAATGATAAGTGAAGGGCATCATGTATCATGGTTTATCACATAAACCAAAGGATGAGGTCCTATAATTATAAGGGTAGGGAATCATGGAGCTTGATTGCTTGAAAAAACCAAAGGATGAGGTCCTATAATGATAAGGCTAGGGCATCATGGAGCTTGGTTACACAATCCAAAGGAGGAGGTCCTAGGATGGTAGTGGTAAGGTGTTATGGAGCTTGGTTTCTCTCATAAGATAAAAAATGAGGTATTGGAATGGTAAGTCTAGGGCATCATGGTACTTGGTTGCTCATATGAGCCAAAGGATGAGGTCTTGGAATGGTAATGGTAGGTCATCATGGAGTTTGATTGATTGTATAATCCAAAGGATGAATTCTTGAAATTTAAATAGTAGGGTATCATGGATCTTGGTTTCTCACACAATCCAATGGATAAGGTCCTTGAATGATAAAGGTAGGGTGTCATGGAGCTTGGATGCTTGCAAAATCCAAAGGATGAGGTCCTAGAATGGTAATTATATTCCTTGGATGTGATGGATCTTGGTAGCTTGCACAAATTGAATAAGATTTAATGATATATGTGGGTAAATAGACACCATGATTGGTGATATGATGAACCCTTTACATAAATAGACCTTAAAAAGGTACTACCAAACACTGATCTTGACTATGCTCCCCAAATTGAGGATTGTAGGGAGAATAAGAATCTATCTTACAAACCACTTCTTTACCATAAAGTGAAATATTATGGTCAATTTTCATGACTATTGTATCATAATTTATATTGTAAGGAGGATCTTAAGGATCTTGTCTTTTTTCCCCAGATTGAGGGTTGTAAAGAGGATATTAATCCATCTCACAAACAAAATTATCCTAGTATGGGTCTCTAACAAATTTATTTTGTGCATCCATTCAACATAACTTGGATTGTACATGACTCCACCATAAGTGTAGCTAGACATATCCATGTCAATGATGAAATCTCTAAAAAAAGGTCTAGATTTCTACAAACTCTAGAAATGATGTCCAAAGGAAAAATGATTCAAACTTGGTCTAAATTGGTATAGGGGAGTTGTATCTCCAAAAATGGTCTATGCTAAGACTTGGTATAAAATAATATAACATCAAATGTCTAACATCAAATGTATCACACACAAAAGGTCAAGTGGGTAAATAAAAATGGCATGTCAAACTCTATGTCCAAAGTGTTCCAAACAAGGTCTAAACTAGAAAAGGTAAAGGTTTCTAGGTCTTTTGGCCAAATATGATGTCAAATTCTAAGCTCAAAATAGGCATGTGCTAGTAATTTTATCCAAACTCGAAGTCAAAATTTAGACTTGAAACAAAGGCATGTTCTAGGACTTTTGGCCAAACATGGCATCAAAAGCTAGAAATTTTAACAAATATGTGATTTTAATCTAACAAATTTGGAATAAATTTGGCATAAATATAAAATATAGAATAAACCATAACTTAGTCAATTGGTATAAGGCACAAGACAAAAGGCATATGGAGAGAGACTATTTTATCCCAAATAAAAGGCACAAACAATGATGAAAACTAGGCTCTTTTAAACAAACAAGTTAAACAAAGGTTAAAAAACATAAAGGTACTAGGTAAAGATCCAAATAATATTTTTATAAGTTGGGTATTGAATTAACCTAAGTTGTGGAACCCAAAAGAGAAAGAACCATGTATCATCCCCTGCAAGATGGGGCCTAAACATAAATCAATCAATGTTCAAATTTGAACTTGGCAAGATTAATCAAAAACTCAACTTGGAAAACTAAGAACCTTCAAACAATCAAAAAGATAGGCACAATGTAATGGCATAACGACACAATATAAGGATTCAAATGACATACATGGTATTAGTTCACAAAAATGGCATTGGGCATAAGGAAAACAAGTCGTAAAACAAATTGAGTAGTGTAACAGTGTTATTGCTCTTTAAAGATGTCACAATGGTTTGTTTCAATGACTCAAAAGTCACAAAAGCTTGAAATTATTTGGGCAGCATATCATTACCCATTTCAATAAATACACAAACAAACAAGTTTGGCAAAAAAAATTAAGGCAAAGGTGTGTGACAAAATGGCTAGCATAACACCTCCTCAAATAGAGTGACATATAAACAAACTCATTTTTGACATGGTATAAATAAACAAAGTTTTAGACTCAAACACTAAGCAATAAAAGAATAAATAAAAAATATATAACTAATTATATCATCTTTGATCCTATCAAGGTATTGTAAGTGGGGTTGACTAAAACTTACAATTTAAGACCATCTAGATTGATCCCAAATATGGATAACACAAGAGAAGCATCACATCAATTGAGTTCATACCAATCAAATTATAATGCAAGGGTCTATTTCTTTACATGATGATTCCATCTATGGAATACTTAGTGGAATCCCCTAGTTGACCAGACTTAACTTAGGGCTTCATTATGAAAGGACAGGTTAATCACTCAACCCCTTAGCTTTCATAGTATGCATACCCTAATTTATATAACCCATCGTGGAGTGGTGTTGAAACACTACTGGGAGATGAATCCTTGGTCAATGCTTCCCTATATAGATCATGAAAGGAAATGACACCCCCTTCACAATCCAAATTGCATGAAAAGAAATGACTAGTGGAAAGACTTTAGGATTACTTTTAGATCACCCAAAACCATGCAAGTTTTGGGGAGAGCCTAGATAACTTTATTTCCATGATTTGGACGAGGCACAAATGCAATTAAAAATCACTATTGATCACCTGAGTTCCCTATAGGGGATGAGGTAAGAGCATATATACACTATTATTTTTGTGAAAAAAAATAATCAACAAATAGTTTGCAAGAAATTACAATTGAATTTTGATTTTAGGTACTAAATTGAAATTTGATAACGTTCTTTACTTCAGCCCTTGGCTTAAGTGTGAAAGTTTGAAATAATTTTCACAACACAACTTAAGCAAAACCATCTATGTTCATTTTAATCCCAAAATTGAAATGTTCAAGATTTAGCCTAAGTTCATTTTTAAACACCAAAAATAAGTGTTCAAGACTTTAGCATTTCTTTTAAGCAATAAAAATGAAGTGTTTGGAAACATTAGCAATCCTAACTCCTTTTAAGCACCAAAGATCAAATGTTCAAGATCTAACATGTTCATTTTAAAACCCAAATGAAATGTGAATGACTTAGATAATTCTTTTTAGGTACCCAAAATGAAATGTTAAAACCACTTAAACTTGTAAATTTACGTGCCAATCATGCCTTGGACCTGAAAGTGTTAGATATCCCCCTTTTACTTAGAAGCACTTTCAATGTTGACTAAATCAACTTTGAAAAATTAGCTCTCAGTTTTTAATTTTTGAAAACATAGTGATCATGATCACTCATAATTTATCGATGTCAATTTCAAGGTAAATGATATTGGTTGGTATCAAAAATAATTGATGATGGTAGTAAATGACTGATACCGATTGACTAGGACTAATGTCGATCACCTATGAAATCAAATGAAAAACCACACAAGATGAAATATGTTAGATTAGTCCAAAATTTGATAAAAAATTTCTTGAAACCTATAACACAGGGATTAGATAGAAATTTTAAATGCTACTAAAGCTAAGAAACAATAATTTAGAATGTTATAAAGATGAAAAATGCAAGTTTTACAAATCATATTTTTCCCTGCATACCAACCGATGATGGTCATGCAGAACCTAGCTCGATTAGGTAGAATCGATATCAGTTTGGTAGAACCGATACTGGTTAGTCCTAATTGATGTTAGTTTCTATGTAGATCTGAGTTAATTAAATAATTAAAAATATGGAAAAATCAAAGCTAAAAATATAAATTTGAAGGAATTCAAGCATTCATTTATCAATTTTTTAGTTACATGTCCATCTCCTTGCTATGTGGGCTGATTTTTATCCCAATGGGCATGCCATTTGTGATCAAGAAATCTAAGAAGGGTGGTTAGATCATATATTAGTTTTCACAAAGAAATCAAAATGAAAAGAAATAAATTAACATGTATAAAACTATCTTGCCTATATCAAAGGGGGGAGCATAGTGAACAAACAACAAATGACAAATCTCAACTAAAATGCAAGAAACTACTCATTCCTTACCTTCCTTGAATGCTTCAAATGATGTGTTTGATTGGCTTGCTTGAATTTTTCTCAATAAGTCTTTATCAACTGGATCTATGTATCTCCTTCTATATTTGGCACCATTGTTTGGCTCATGCTTGCTTTATGTAACTTAATGGCTTGATGGCTTGCCTTGTGATTCACAATTTTGGCACTATAACTTTATAGATTTTAGTCCTGTCATAAAACCAAAATTATAACATTACTATGTCTAAGCTCTTCAAATGAAGATGTATAGGCTTATCTTTATCGGTTTAGAAACTAAACCCAACCCAAGGTGAGTTAGAGTGTAGTTAGAGATTGGAATGGGTTCAAACCTAACCTTTATGAGTTAATTAACCCCAGTAAAGTTAAAAGGTGTCAAATGGTCATGATTAATAATGAATAGGCATGGGTAGGATATTTTAGGATATTTGACAACTCACAAAAAGATAATTATGAATTCCTAGGATATTCTTTGATTTTTGAATTTCATTTTTGATAATTCATTTAATTTTTCATGGTTAATTCAATTTAGACATTTGATTTTATTTTACATGTTAATTAATTTGGTTTAGGCATTTTGGATTTTTACAAGATTTGAATTAATTTGATGGTGTGAATTTTCCCCGTTTAATTGATTTATAGGCCAAATAGTATGTTATGAATCCAAACTTGAGATGTTTAGTCATTTTTTCTTAATTTTCAAAGGTTGGTAAGAATTGGTGTAAAGTCTGGTATGAAGCCATTGGTGGCCAATTCTAGGTCTCTATAGAATCCATAGAGTCCTCTTTTATGTATATATGGTCCACACATTTACTAAAAACAATTAAACAAGTTTCAATTATAGTTACACCAAATAAACCATAAATCACTAAAAAATGGGCTAAAAGAATCACTACTTGTCCTACTACCTCTTCATGACAATATAATACCAAAAATTCTATAGTTATAGTTATGACACCTATACATTCCCCTTTGTAGTATCTCTAATTTGATGTACCATACTCTAAGTTTTGAGATTATTATGAGAATATATTATATTATGTAATAGGATATAATATTTCCTTCCAAATATTTCTAAGAAAATCCAAAAAAATCCCATAAAATACAAAAATCATTCAAATAAATTGAAAACACAAAAACTATCTAGCATACATATGTTTATTGTCTCCTTGGCATTTATCTTATTTAATTTATGTTAGTATATATCATATCAATTATTTTATGTACACACGTATGTTTCACATGTGCTTTAGTGTGATACAAGAATACATTATATCTATGGTACACACATATTATAGAGGATGCACATTTCCTCTTCCCACATGACACACTATGTTGGGGGAATCTTGTTTCTAGTTTATCATGATCGATACATGTCATATTATTTTATGATAACTTTCCCATTATCATTTTGAGCTTATATACTAAATCTTACACATTTTTATACTCATTCTAACATATTATACTATGTAATTGATATGCTATGTTACACGACACTTTTTGCTAACACAGACATGCAGGAACTAGTGTGATATTATTATGATGATTGCTTATACTTCATTTATTCACATTATCACTTCCTTGAGTGTAGTTATTTTTTATATTAACTTGATTATGGAATAGATAAATATTTTCCTTATTTTTGACCCCTTTTTCCATTGCATGTTATTTATTTTTGGGTGGACATTTTAATGTGTCCTCCATTTGAGTGTGTGACTTTTAAACATTCCCCTTATTTGTGGTCTCCTTATACCTCATCTTATGTAACAATGAGTGGTCTTGTGTGTGTGATTGATTGTATGTTGAGCTTGTAATTTTAATTTATATACATTTCCTTGATATATATCATTCATCTTAGGGCTTTTTATGATCACATATTGTGATATTCATTGATATATCTACTTATACATGCTATTCCTATATGCTACATGATTCATACCTAGATAATATAGTTATCTTACCCTTTTAAAGTAATTTGACTACCACATTTCACTCCCCTCACCTCAAAAGGGGAGGAATATTATTAGGGGTCATGTTATAAATACATGACTCCATACATACATAGTTGGTAGAATTTGATATACTTTACATGATTCAGATATACACTTGGGTCAAAATCTTATACATTGGCACTAGTTTTTATAAATTCAGGATAAAGTTTCTTAGATTTATGAAAAATATTATACACAATTATGGATTAGAGGTTAAATTTTGATAAATAATTCATCTTGAGACACATTATAGGTGTATATGACATAAAAGTGCACCAAAATTTTCAAATATATATTCAAAACATGTTACCAAGAAGCATTATTTTGAGCCTTTCATGTCCATAGTAATTGGATCCTTAAAGTAGTGTGTTTGATATTATATATCCTTGATTTCATTACCACTAATTTAATTTTGTAGGTTGAGTTTTTTATACCACTTAGCTTGGATTTACTATGCATTCAATTGAGTTTTATGATTGATATTTAGTGATCTCAATGGTCATGTCAAAATTCACCCTTGCACCTAATTTGGAGCATAACTACCCTCCAAATTTCCTTTAAGTATAAAATGATTAGTTAGAAAAATCTCTCAACTCCAATACTTCATAGCGAAGAATCTTTACCAAAGTAAATACCAAGGGGAAACATGATTACATTGGCGCACATGTGTACTTCGTCCTTGATATTTTTATCTTTCATGCATTAAAATTATTTGATTTTAGATTACATTAACTGATTTATACTATAACATAATATTGGTTATAAGTCATACACCAACATAAAAATAACCAAGGCTCAAGCAAAGGCGAGGTGTGTTATACACACCCATGTACACATTTCTTTCCTTTAACCTAATAGTTTCATCTTTATGCATTATTATATTAAAGGAGGGAAATGTGAATAGTAAAATATGATTATATATATATATATATATATAGAATATTAATCTTTTACACTTGAAAAGTGCCAATTAGGGATATATCCTTTAGTTCTATATTTTCCTATTGTTTAAAGGCTTAAACTACCCATCTCAATGTGCCTAAATGCTTATCTAATGGACCAACCCTATCATTCTGATGACCCAAATCACCTGTACATTACATATCTCTTAAAATATTATTTTAAAAGTTTAATATCAGTTATAGACCTTTATCAAATTTTTACCCTTCTAAAAACTTGTGTTATGCAATGGGACAAACATCAATCTTAGTGTCCAGCTTCCTTATCTAGTGTATGTACGTAAAAATTCATCTAAATTACTAATATTTCAAAACATATGGGTGTCCTATTTGTCTTATCTAACCATTATATGAAATATTTTCAAAACATGTGGTATAAATAAAAATAAAATCCTACTCATTATTCATCTATAAAATACTAAATAAGCACCTATTCAAACTCATTCAATCAATTGCATAACTGAGTTCTACTACCCTATTCTTTCCTATTTATATATTGGTCATTGGATAAGTCATATTATAGTATCAATAATTTAAATAATAACTAATAATAATTATTTATCAATCTTGAAGCTAGGTATTTGCATGCCATTGAATATAACATATTGCACCCTTATGCACACACAAGCCCACACTTAGGGGAGAACTACATATGTATGAGTCCCTCATTGGATTATTGGTTATGTATGAAATGATCATTGAAAAAGGGGTCCTTGAGGTCATCTTGACTTTGTAAGACCACTAACCTATTTTTATTAAAGTGACATATTCTAAGGTGAGGATCTAGGGTTTTTTGTTATACATAGTTATACCGATCATATGCGCATGATCTAGACACATCAATAGAAGTAAAAAAAAAACCTAAAACACATATGTGTTTGATTCTAAATAAATTAAATATTTCATATAGGATAGAAGCATATACACACATACATAAGGGTAAAAAAAATGTCCAAAAATAATATTTCCAAAATTTGATGACAAGTGCTTGAGTATTAGTCTACCTGATTCCATACCTCACATCTTAGATCCAATTTCACATATAAAAACTACATAAGTATTTTATATTATTTTTTCTTAAATTATAAAAATATAAATTAGCATTATACTTTCCATATTTGGTAATTTTCCAGATTCATCATACTATGTTATATGAATTAATTTAATTATCTTGGTTTAGAATAGTTTTATTCATCCATTTGAGTAGAATATTCTAATAGGGCCTTAAATCATCAAACATAATATGAATAAGTGTTAAAAACATATAACAATGCCTTTGAAATGTTCTTATGATGCCATTCAATGTAAAATCTTCATACAATACCATCTCCAGTACATCGATGTCTCAATTACATGTACAAGTGTATGATATGATTACCCTCTATATTTATTGGTATCTCCTACTCCCACACCACCATCAGGTTGATAAACTTATACATGAAAAATATATAGAGATATTATATACACATATTAAATATCTTTTTATACACCTAGTTTAGAGTAGAGAGTTTAGTCTACTAGACAACCGATTATCTAGTGCCCTTCTTATCATAGAGTTATTTGGGGCCCATAAAGGTAATCATATCCTATATCATGTACATAAGTAGTACCACATACATTTCAATATATTCCATAATGAATATAGGAAATAACACATTCTATACTATACAATTGATAATATAGAGTCCTATGATTCTAAAGTCACACATCATACATAGGATTCTATGAGAAGTGATCATGATAGTTACCATATATAACATGATTTATTATAATTTTTTCATACACCTAAATCTTGTACCTTTTTTATCATGATAAGTGTCCCTCACACTATGTGATACAAGCACTCCCCATGGTCCTCCATATTGATCACTTGATATTTACCTATGATATTAGCCATACAAAGGACCATAGTATAGGGATTTTTCCTTCTAAATTTTAGGACTACTGTAATGTCTAGGGTATGAGTTGTAGGTGGTGACTCTCCTATGTAGTATATAGGAATAGAAACACTTAATCAACAAGCCCACAAAGGAGGTTTAACTTAATTATCATAATCATACCCATAATGCTTATTCATAATGGTGATATAATACAAAATCCAAGATATCATATAAAAAGGTTTAAAATGGAGGGAGGTGTAAGGTAGAAAATATAATTTAGACTTTAGATAGGATATTACTTCACTCTATCAAAGTTGTGGCCAGGATCACTGGATCATATGGATGCATAGGTTTATAATAGGTGTGAGACAAATAAAAACACAACACATAACTACAAACTAAATGAAATCAATATGATAATACTTCATAAGACAAATAGGATCCAAAATACCAATCTTCTATTAACTGTAAAATCTCACCAAGTGATATGTACATATAGGAGTGTTGAGTAAATATTTAATAAAATGTGATTAATAGACCCTAAAAATAGAATAATAGTAACTCCTCCATAAAATGTGGTGTTATTAATTTGAACTGTCAAGGCTAAATTAATACTCTTATCATTTGAAGCTTTCCTAAAACTAGTCATTGGCAATTTAAAGATGGTCAAACTAAGGAATTGTGGCCTAAAAATCAATAATTTTTATTAAAAAAATGTCAAAAATGTATTTTAAATGGGTCATTGTCATTTTAAAATAGCATTGTCAAGTTAAAATATGTAAACAATCCATGCATAGGAGTCAATTTTGAGAGAAAATTAATCTTTATGGGAGCTACAGGTGGTTTTAGGACCTCAAATTTTATACACAAGGTCATCATGACTTAAGGAACCTTATACAAAAATTTATGGCCATTTTATGAGTGGATATACTCACTATTTTGTAACCGTCTTCAGCATGTCCATTTGAGATCACCATTGGAGCAAGCATCATTTTGGAGTGCCATAGATGTTTCCAAGTGTAGGTAAAAGTTTGAAAAGAAAGAGACGATGTTTTCACATCATAATAAGACATTTAAAGAGTTAAAAAAACTATAAATTTTAAGCAAACCATGCTTATACAAGCTTTTACAAATAAATAGACATATAGGCCAAAAGGGGTTTTTTTTACTTTTCAAGAAAATGTTCTTTTAGAGTGTTTTAATAGCATGGTAAATACCCCATGATGATGTTTTTAGGCATTGGGAATTAGGTGAATATTTATTTTCATTTTGGTGAATTTTTCATTTTTTACAATTTTAAGCACTCTTACAAGCCTCATGTTCAGATGCTCATATCTTTCACCATGTGTGGAGTTTGGATAAATAATATTAAGATGTTTTTAAGATTAATATGTAATTATAATTAATGAATAATTGAGACAATTTTATGTTCTATGATTTATGAACAATCATTAAGAGCGTAGGTAGCCTAGAAAACAGTCAAAACCCCATAGGCAGATTTCATTTACATGGTAAAATTTCATATATTTTGCCTAAAAACCAAATATTTCAAGGAATATTATAGGGTTAAATTTTAAATGTATAAATATAAATGGTTTGAGTTTTATAGGTTTGTACTTCCTGAATCATCAGTTTGAAGATTCAGCTTTAAAGCCCTCTTAAACCCTCAAAAAACTAGTTTTGAAAAAAATTGATTTTATTAATATAAAATCATATTGGATCAACCTAAGACCTTTTAAAATGTCACATAAACTTAGATAGGACTATATAACTATCAATTTTATGCATAAACCTATAAGGATGAGGGCAGAAATCATGTTTTTTACGGAAAAAAGCATGTAAAATGAAGTACATGATATTTTAATAAAATATAATCAATAGAGGTCAAATCATAAGAATTTTTATTCATATTAAAATTTTTATTTTTTCATAAGTCATCTTGGAATTTTCCTAACTAGTTTGATCAAAATGGCTAGTCTATAAGAAAATAGAGCAAAATAGGCCTAGTCAACCCTATTGACTGAATGGCAAGTGTTTTCTCATTAAAATAAAATATATTGTGATAATAAAAGTTGTTCCAGGTCTTTTTCTTTTTTTTTTTCAGGTTTCATGGCATATTTTTGTAGGTTTAATGAATTTCAAATGCACAGATTGACTTTTAGGCCTATTTGGTCTAATAGGCCTAGTTGGTCAAATGGTCAACTTGAAGAATGGCATTGAAAATCTATCAAATGAATTAATTTTGGAGTTACCACGTGCCATATATATTATTTTAGTGAATATATCAATCTAAATTCAATCCACAAGTTCCAATTCATGCAATTTGAGTTCAAGTGGAAGTTGACTAGTCTTTGAGTCCACATCTCTTCGATTGACTAGTTTGACTAGTTTTATGCATCTCCCATGATTTTCATGAAAGATAAAGACATTCAAGAGCTTAAAATAACTTTTAATATGGATTTATAGTCAAATTTATGATGTTATTTTCATGCAAGGAAGGTTGACAAGTCAACATGGGCCCACCACCTCCAATTCTATGCCAAAATTTGAAGACCATGCAAATTTTCATAAAATTTATAGATTTTGATGAATTATTTTAACATTGTAAAAGGATTAGGTCTTGAGTTAACTAACCAAGACTAATAATTATCTAAATTCAACACCAATTTGGCTTTATGTTACATATATATATATATATATATATATATATATATATATATATATATATATATATATATATATATATATATATATATATATATATATATATATATATATATATATATATATATATATATATATATATATATATATATATATATTAGTTTTTTCAAGCCATTTTTCATTAATTTCTAAGGCAAAGAAGAAATTTTAATTGACACTATTTTTATCAAATAAAGAAGATTTTTTTTGCATATGAGTTTGATATTATAATAGAGTGTATTTTGAATATGTACCATCATACAAGTGAGATCTTTGTTCCCTTTTTTTAGGTCCTTTCTACTTACTATGAAAATCTCACCCTCTATAGGTCATTTGAAGAGACAGGAATAGAATTTTGCAATCCAAAATCCTCTCAATCCTTCATCTAAAATACTAATGTTTAGGGGAAATTTTAAGACTTCCTATTGATTTATATGTCTACCTTAATTTCAATAGATTTTATGGAATAGAAATCATTCAGGTGCATCACCCCATTAGATAAGATTTACCATTTTAGTTTATTTCTCCCTTTTCATTCCAAAAAATCAAAATAGTTTAGTTTTTAGAGATAAATCTTAAGGTAACCAGCCCTCTCTAGAAGTTATTCTCAATATATATTCACCCACACTCTAAGAATATCCAATTGTATTATTTGGAGAGAATGTGTGCCTTGCACATCTTCAAGTAGGGTGCTCTCTAGAGTGATAATAATTTCTGGCATGCCTGGTGGGACTCTCATTTTACACACTAACCTTTATAGGCATTCAAAAGATCAGGTATCCTTTTAATATTGATTACCTTCATTAATTTTATATTTATGGTCTCAAATAGCTTGTTTTAGTATGGATCCATATTATCCTCACTATGATCAGTATAACCAACCACACTATGATCCTCACTAGGAGTTTAAGAATCTATATTAGGCATATATGCAAGATTATTGCCCAAATCCTTCCTATGAACAACCATTCCATCATAATACTACCCCTTACCCACTCTATCATGAGCCATCCTACCCATGTAGTCAACCTAATCATGGCCATTTTGTAGCTATCCAATCCATACCACCACTTAAACAAACTTTAGTGAGCCTTGAAAAGCATGCACTAGAGCTGTACTCATAGAGATATTATGGGCAAGATATCCCTACTCACCTAATTCATCATTTGAGAGAGTCATTGTAGTAAATAAAAGAGCAATGGACGCCTATTGAGAAAGCTAATTGGAACAATCTTACTGATGAGATGATGGATGTATATTGTTACATTTAGAGTATTGAGGATAAACTAAAAGGCTTCAAAGAATAATAGGTTCAACCATAACCTTCTTATATGCCATCCATTCCTTGTCAATAGACCATTTTAAGAGCCCCTTTGAGTTTGCCAAATTCTTCATGTGTTTCTCAGACCTTCCCTTCTTGGAGATCTATCCAAGAAAACTATCCAAAAAAGAAAGAGATTATTATTGCATAGCCTACTATTGAGACCATTGACCTGTTAGGATTGTGGAGCTAAAAGCTTCACTGATGCAGACATGGAGGAGGTTGCAGAATGAGTTGCTGAGTGTCAGAAGTGTTTGGCGTTGGTCTGGCCAACCGGCGTCGGTAGGGTAAGACAGGAAGGCAACCGACGTCGGTCATATATCGGCCGGCGTCGGCGACCCCAGGCGGACAGGGACCGACGTCGGTCGCCTGTGTGGTTCGACTGCGAGTTAATTACGGGCAGTGGGTTGATGAACCAAGTGTTTGCATGATGAGTGCTAATTTTAGACTCATAGCTGCAGATCTAATTATTGTAATTAGATGTCTAATCATTGTTTGGATGAGATCTATATAATAGACTCATGGTTGTATTGGAAAAGTGTGCTAGGGAGTAAGAGAGCATAATTATAAGCTCCTTCTGTGTGTGAGGTAGAGCTATGGTGCGTTCCTCCTAGTGCCTCAGTACCAGGTGTGTTGGTGCTGGATTGGAGAGCCAGCTGGGTTCTTCAAGAGTGTAGGATCTTGGTCATAGTTGCATGGCCTATATAGGAGATCTACATGGTAAGTAAGATCATTGATCTGCAGGTGTATGTGTGTGCAAGGTCATATAGACAGCAACACAATAGGGAGCAGTATCAGGCAGGATCTACTTGGAGTACAGGTGTGTACTCAGATAGAGCAAGAGGAAGGCAAGGGAGTTCCTTCCATAAGTATGGTCTGTCAAATTGCAGGTTGTTGCAGATTCATGGGAGATCTACTTGAAGTACCTTGAGTACTTGTGGAGCACGTGGAGTGCTTGTGGAGTGCATGGAGCACTTGTGTTGTGCGTGGAGCACGGGAGGTGAACACCAACTCTGTATTTGAGTTGGTGTTGGGACCTGTGAGAGGGAGAGCTTTGGGGAGAAGAATTACTGTTCACTTGAGGTGTGGGAAGCCTCTGTAAGGTGGTGGAGAAGAAGTGGCATCTTCTTTATTGTATTCTTTTCTGTATAAAGTGTTAATACAAGTTGTGTATTGTCTCTCATATCATGTGTTATTCTGAATTCTAGTTACTTGGTGAATCTGGTTAATTTCCGCATATTAAGTTGCTTGGTTTAGTAATCAAATTGTGTGCTTCCGGTTTATCCTCCCAACAAGTGGTATCAGAGCCTTGGTCGTAGGTTCTTGAGCTTGATACCAATAAGTGGTATCAGAGCTAAAGTTGGAGGAAGCAGGTTTTGTGTTTGGTTACAGGGCACTCTCATGGGTTTCTGATCGAGTGGGAGTAGAGCAACAGCAGATCAAAGTAAGCTAAGAATGGAGGAGTTGAAAAGCACAAATGGTTACTCACGGTCCTATGGAAAGAAAGAGCAGGTAAAAGATTATTGTTGGTTGGTAGCAGATCAGCATGAAGAAACTGAAGATACAGATGTAGCAGGTGTTGTTGCACAGGATGTGTTTGCAGGTTTCTTGGATAAATTTGAATCTTGGATAAAAGATTCGGTTGCCTCTTTCCATGCAGTTCCAGGTAGAGGAGCTGGTGAGCCTTGCCAAAGAATTGGCAAAGGGGAAGTGAAGCTAAAATTGCAGGCGGCCAACACACAGGTGTTGATGAAGGTCATGCAGGTCCCAGGTTTGGAGATATGGCTAATTTCTTCAAAAAGATTGGGTGATGAGAGATGCACAAGAACTCTCACAGCAGATGCACTTGAATTAGCTGGTGGTAAGAAAACAGGTATCCTTTATCTACTTGTTTATATTACTGATTCTTCTTTTGTTGCGGAGACGTGGCTTCGTAGGCTTGGTCACATGAGCAGGAAGGAGATGCATGTTCTTAAGCGGAAGACAGATATATTTGACAGGCTTAAGAACTGGAAAGGCTTGGTGTTTATGGAGGAGATGGCGGACAGAACCCAGTGGATGTGGCTGGATACTTCTGAGCAGGGCAGTTTGGACATGGATTTTGATTCAAAGAAGCTTGTGGGTAAAAAGTCATCACTCACAGGCGAACACAGGTACCGATGTCGGTCAGGAGGAACCGGCGTCGAACAGACAGATGCCGATGTCGGTCATGTGTAGACCGAAGACAGCGATGTCGGGCAGGGTAAGACCGATGTCGGTCATGGGACCGACGTCGGTAGTAAGTAAGACCAATGTCGGTCAGAGGACCGACGTCGGCAGCAGGGACACCAGCGCTGGCAGGTTGGTAGTCAGGTACAGACGCATGGAACCGACGTCGGTCAGATGCAGACTGTGGAGTGACCGAGGTCGGTCACTGTAATGAATTTTGGGTGGACAGCAAGCTGTCAAGGAGTCTCAAACACCCATACGGAGGACTGAAGGCGTAAGTAGGCCCTCAAATTCATTGTTCCTCTTCTTTATACATGTTGCTGATTGTAGAGCAGGAAGGATCCAGGAAACAGGTGTGAGCTTGGCATGGATGAGGATGTGATTCCTTGGAGGAGAACCAGACAGGTGTGTTTTGGTAGAGATGCCAGCAGGTATGAAAGCACAGAGACGAATGGATACCTTAGTAGAAGAATAGAGAGAACGGATACATGAGACGGAAGATCAGGTATATGGTCTTGTGGAGCTGCAGGACAGTGGAACAGGTTTTGACAGGTGGAGGACGGAGCATGGCTTCAGTCAATGTCAGGGTAACTACTGTGATTTGACTTACCAGGGGGATGGTGATTGCAACATCATTCTGTTGCTGTATGTGGATAGTATGCTAGCTAGCAGGTTTGTACATACAGGGTTTTGCTGAGCTAAGGGTAAGATTAGTTCAGTGGCATGTCAAGAGGAGTTCGGAGCAGCGGAATTCTTTGACATGGGAGGCATGGAGATCACAGGTTGATTTTGTCTCGAGTGGGAGCTGATGTGAATCAGGTGTTGGCGAGGTTCGGGATGCAGAGCCGGAGCACACTAAGGGCTGGACAGGTACAGTGTCCGAAATCACATGAGGTCTGGTATAGACCTGAGTATTCCCATGCAGTGGGAGCTGTCAGAGAGTTAGGAGCCAATTCGGGGAAGTGGATTCTCAAGTTTTTTGAGAGGGACCAGCAGCAGGTGTTGCTATGCAGGGTCAGGACTTCACTACATGTATTTGTAGGTTTGGATGTGGTAGGTTACTCGGATGACAGGTGGCACACCACGGGATGTGTGGTGGGTTGTCTTCAGGTGGGAGCTTGAAGAGGGATACAAACTAGGAAACAGATTAGACAGAGTACAGGTACAGGTACAGTGCAGCTATTTATCTCCAAGTGGGAGATTGTTAGGATTATGGAGCTAAAAGCTTCACTGATCAGACATGGAGGAGGTTGCAGAATGAGTTGCTGAGTGTCAGAAGTGTTTGGCGTTGGTCTGGCCAATCGGCGTCGGCAGGGTAAGACAGGAAGGCAACCGACGTCGGTCATATATCGGCCGGCGTCGGTGACCCCAGGTGGACAGGGACTGACGTCGGTCGCCTGTGTGGTTTGACTGCGAGTTAATTACGGGTAGTGGGTTGACGAACCAAGTGTTTGCATGATGAGTGCTAATTTTAGACTCATAGCTGCGGATCTAATTATTGTAATTAGATGTCTAATCATTGTTTGGATGAGATCTATATAATAGACTCATGGTTGTATTGGAAAAGTGTGCTAGGGAGTAAGAGAGCATAATTATAAGCTCCTTCTGTGTGTGAGGTAGAGCTATGGTGCGTTCCTCCTAGTGCCTCAGTACCAGGTGTGTTGGTGCTGGATTGGAGAGCCAGCTGGGTTCTTCAAGAGTGTAGGATCTTGGTCACAGTTGCATGGCCTATATAGGAGATCTACATGGTAAGTAAGATCATTGATCTGCAAGTGTATGTGTGTGCAAGGTCATATAGACAGCAACACAACAGGGAGCAGTATCAGGCAGGATCTACTTGGAGTACAGGTGTGTACTCAGATAGAGCAAGAGGAAGGCAAGGGAGTTCCTTCCATAAGTATGGTCTGTTGAATTGCAGGTTGTTGCAGATTCATGGGAGATCTACTTGAAGTACCTTGAGTACTTGTGGAGCACGTGGAGTGCTTGTGGAGTGTGTGGAGCACTTGTGTTGTGCGTGGAGCACGGGAGGTGAACACCAACTCTGTATTTGAGTTGGTGTTGGGACCTGTGAGAGGGAGAGCTTTGGGGAGAAGAATTACTGTTCACTTGAGGTGTGGGAAGCCTCTGTAAGGTGGTGGAGAAGAAGTGGCATCTTCTTTATTGTATTCTTTTCTGTATAAAGTGTTAATACAAGTTGTGTATTGTCTCTCATATCATGTGTTATTCTGAATTCTAGTTACTTGGTGAATCTGGTTAATTTCCGCATATTAAGTTTCTTGGTTTAGTAATCAAATTGTGTGCTTCCGGTTTATCCTCCCAACATGACCACTTTAAAGAGAATATATTCCAAGAGAATATTGATAAGCGGATCAGAGAGTTGGAGTTGAAGACAAGGAAAGAGGAAGATAACCATAATCAAAATGTCAAAAAAGAGCCTCTATCTTTCCCATCTTGGAACTAGATCATGTAGTCAAGCCAATCCAAAGATACTCAGGTACTATCCCTCCTTCCTTAAAAATCTAACTCATTTCCATCTTAGAAATCCATCTAGAGCAGCATGCAGAAGAAGGAAGAGGAGCAATAAATTGGATATTCAAATGAGTTTTAGGAAGAACATGTTGAAGAAGATGCAAGTGTTTATGAAGAAGTTGAGGAAGTAGTATTTCCATCTTATGAAGAGAATAAGGAAATGAATATGATAGCTAATCAAATTGATGAATTTGTGGAGCAACCAAATTTTACCAATCAGCCAGAAAGCTCATTGGAGGACTTATTTGAAGTTTTGGGACTAGGATATGCTCTTCTCCAAGGGGATTATGATCTAGTTTCAGCCAAAGAGAGTAGCTTTGTTAAGCCAAATAAAGAGAAAGGAGTGGGCATCCCTTCAATTATACCACCTCAAGATTTCATTATTGATATATACTTGTTTTAGATCTTTAGAATGGATTATCATCTTCTTAAAGATGAGCATATAGGCATGTATATTCTTACAAAAGGTAATATAAGTATATTTTATGCTCAGCCTAGTCAACCAAATTGTGAAGAAATGGAGCTTCATAAGGAGAAGGAGCCACCAAGTGAGTATGTATACATCAAAGGTTACTTTTATACTACTAATCCACATATGAGCATGCCAAAGGAGTTGTCAAAGAATATATTTGATTTCTCAACCACCAAGCTTGCAAGGGAACATGTAGTACATCATTTTCCATCTCATTATGGAAGTGTATTGAAGAATTTTCCTTTTGATCTAGGAGGACCAAAAAGCTAAAGGTTAGCTTTTACATAGACTAGCTATAGTTTAGTTCCTTTAAGTGCATATACACACATTATTTTAGTATTTATTTTTTCCCTTTCCAGTTGTTGTTGTCCTTTCTTCTAAGTGTACACATGCACATGTTTGTTGTTTGTGTCTTTGTTTGCAAAAGACCTCTAAATTCAATGTTTATCCAGGTTTGTCATAACTAGAGTTTCTGTGTTCTTTGACCAGTAGGCTATTCAACCCCTAAAAGTTTCCAAAATTGTTAGTAATTTAACCTGTCAAGGCCAAATTACTACCCATATCATTTGAAACTTTTCTAAAACTAGTAAATAGCCCTTTAAAGCTGGTTAAACTGAGTAATTGTGGCCTAAAAATCATTATTTTTGGTTTTAAAATGTATTGTAAATGGTTCATTGTCATTTAAAAAGAGCATTGTCAAGTTCAAATATACAGATAATCTATGCATAGAGGTCAATTTTGAGAGAAAATTGAGCTTTCTAAGAGTTATAGGTGGTTTTAGGACCTCAAACTTTGTACACAAAGTCATCATGAGTTGAGGAACCTTTTTAAAAAAATTATGGATATTGGATGAGTATAGATAATTTCTATTTTATAACAGTCCTCAGCATGTTCATTGGAGATCACCATTGGAGCAGGCATCATTCTAGAGTGCCACAGAGGTTTATAAGTCCAGGTAAAAGTTTTAAAAGCATGTAATGATGTTCTTAAATCATAATAAGACCTTTAAATAGTGTTAAAATTATAAATTTTAAGCAAACCATGCTTATACATGCTTTTGAAAATAAATAGACATATAGGCCAAAAAGGGGTTTTTTGACATTTCAAGTAAAATTTGCCTTTAGAGTGTTTTAATAGAATGGTACATACACCATGATGATGTTTTCAAGCATTGGGAAGTATGTGAAAATCTATTTCCATTTTGGTGAATTTTTTATTTGTTATAGTTCTAGGCACCCTTACAAGCCTCCTGTTCAGATGCTCATATCTTTCACCACATGTGGAGTTTGGCCAAAAACTATTATAATATTTTGAGGATCCATGTGTAATTATAATTCATGAATAATTGAGACTAGTTGAGAGGTTTTACTTTATGAAAAATCATTAAGAGCATAGGTAGCCTAGAATGCAGTCAAAACCCCATAGTTAGATTTCATTTACGTGGTAAATTTTCATATATTTTACATGATAACCCAATATTTTTATGGATATAATAAAATTTAATTTGATACATATAAATGGCAATGGTTTAGGATTTAGAGGTCTATACTTCATCAATCATCAGTTTGAATATTTATCTTTAAAGCCCTCCTAAACCCTCAAAAAACCAAAATCATATTGGATCAACCTGAAACCTTTTCAAATATCACATACACTCAGAGAGGATTCCATAATTATTAATTTTTATGCATGAATCTATACGGATGAGGGCTAAAATCATGCTTGTTGTGGAAAAAATATGTAAAATGAAGCACAAGATAGTTCAATGAAATCTAATCAATGGATTTAAAATCATAAGAATTTGTATTCATCTTAAAAAAATTATTTGGTCATAAATCATATTATAAGTGTCCCAACCAACTTGATCAAAATGGCTAGTCTGCAGGAAAATGGAGAAAAATAGGCCTAGTCAACCCTGTTAACTAAATGACAAGTGTTTTCTCATCAAAATAAAATATCTTGTGATGAGTAAAGTTGTTATAGGTCTATTTCATTTTTTTTTCAGGTTTGATGTCATTTTTTTATAATTTTAATGGATTTCAATTGAACAAATTGGCTTTTAGGCCTATTTGGTCTAATAGGCCTAGTTGGTCAAAAGTCAACTTGAAGAATGGCATTGAAAATCTATCAAATGAATTCATTTTGGAGTTACCACGTGTCATATATGTTTTTTGATT
Organism: Torreya grandis; assembly: GCA_037957365.1. Classification (NCBI taxonomy): domain Eukaryota; kingdom Viridiplantae; phylum Streptophyta; class Pinopsida; order Cupressales; family Taxaceae; genus Torreya; species Torreya grandis. The sequence continues at coordinate 1,763,343 of JARHVA010001713.1, forward strand.
TAATATATGATTCTCAAGTCAATCCACAAGTTCCAATTCATGCAATTTGAGTTCAAGTGGAAGTTGACTAGTCTTTGAGTCCACATCTCTTCGGTTGACTAGTTTGACTAGTTTCATACATCTCTCATAATTTTCATGCAAGATAATGAAATTCAAGAACTTAAAATCACTTTTAATATGGATTTATCTTCCAATTTATGTTGTAATTTTCATGCAAGGAAGGTTGAAAAGTCAACATGGGCCTACCACCTCCAATTCTATGCCAAAATTTGAAGACCATGCAATTTTTCATAAAATTTAGAGATTTTGATGAATTGTTTTAACATTGTAAAAGGATTAGGTATTGATTTAACTAACCAAGACTAATAATTATCTAAAATAAAAACCACTTTGGATTTATGTTAGTTTTAAACATATATATTAGCTTTTTCAAGCCATTTTTTATTAATTCCTAGGGTAGAGAAGAAATTGTAATTGACATCATTTTTATCAAATAAAGAAGATTTTTTTTTCATGAGTTTGATATCAGAATAGAGTGTATTTTGAATATGTACTAGCATACAAGTGAGATATATGTCCCATTTTTTAGGTCTTTTCCACACCTAATGTGAAAATCTCACCCTTTATAGGTCATTTAAAGAAATAGGAATAGAATTTTGCAATCCAAAATCCTCTCAATTATTCATTTGAAATACTAATGTTTAGGGGAAATTTGAATACTTCCTATTGATTTATATGTGTGACTTAATTTTCAATAGCTTTTAGAGAATACCAATCATTCAGGTGCATGACCCCATTAGATAGGATTTCCCATTTTAGTTTATTTCTCCTTTTTCATCTGAAAAAATTAAAATATTTTAGTTTTTAGAGATAAATCTTGAAGGAAATAACCCTCTTTGGAGGTTCTTCTCAATAAACAGTCACCCACACTTTGAGAAGATCTAATTAGATCAGTTGGAGAGAAGGTTTGCCTTTCACATCTTCAAGTAGGGTGCTCTCCAGAGTGATAACATGTGGTTAACATAGCTAAGAATATAGGAATAACTTCCATACCTCAAATAGTTGGTCAAGGGAGTTACTTCCTAGTCATTCAATAAAACTATACACCTAAACAAGCTTCTCCATGAAAGTATGAAAAATACAAGTGAGGGAAAAAACACATAATAAATAAATATTGAGAAAATAAATAACCCCTACTCTAACATCCCCTATAAGCATAGTTTAAGTGGGTAGTGTAAAAAAATGGGTCCTAAAAACTAGGCTTAATAAGGTGCCTATGTACAAAGTAATCTCTCATAGTGTAGAGAAAAGGAGAAAAATCGTAGGAAAAACTCCACCCAAAAGAGATGCATAAGAAAATAGGATATAATTCCCCCTATAGTATGATGTTTGAGTATCTCAAAACTCAATAAGTGCTCACAAATGAAGATTCTTGCTCTCTATGAAATGTTTGGTGAAGATGTCTATTATCTACTTTAGCTTCTAGTAATAGACTAGATCAATCATGTCCCCATGAATGAGATCTATAATGAAGTGCATGTGAATCTCTATGTTTTTGGTCTACTAATGCTACATTAAATTCTTAAAAATATGAATAGTACTCTAGTTATCATAATAGATGATGGTAAGACATCTATATTAGATACCAAACTTTATGATAATCACCTTACATTATATGGCCTCAATGATATAATTAATAACCCCATATAGTCTACTTCAATAAATGGTAAAGTAATATCATTTTTATTCTTGCTTGAACAACTAATCAAACTTAAACCAATAGGGAAACTATTACCTAAGTTGACTTATGAATCTAAATATCATCAACCTAGTTTGAGTCAGTATAGCCAATCAAGTTGGTCTCAATGCTATCTCTAATGAAAGATATTATTATTTGCTTTCCATTATAGCTCATGGGGTTTGTGCATGAATATGCAGACTAGGCCCATTGTATATTATATATAAGGTCTACTATGTGTCAAGTAGATGAGGCTACCAACAAGTTTTCAATACAAGGTATCATCAACCAAAAGTGAAGTACAATCTACCTCAAGATTTATTCTAGATGAAAAGGGAGTCAGATTTGGATTATAATAATTATGTGAAATTTAGCAAGAAGATGGAGAGCATACTTTGACTATGAAAAAGTGATCTTCAAGTTAAACTAAGAAATCTATATCCTAAGGAATTATTGTAACAATCCCAAATTTGTCATGGAAAATCTATCATGAAGAGCTTATTTCACCTAATGGATGAGGAAGAGCTCCTAGTGATGAAAAGATCATCAACATAAATAACCATAATCAAAATCAAATCATCCTACCATAAGAGATAGACATTTAGATCTAAATAGCATATAGTGAATCCTAGTAAAATAAGGAAGGAATCCATCTTTGTATACCAATCCCAAGGGGCTTGTTTGAGGCTATAAATGGATTTATAAAGTTTAAACACAAGGGAATAATCATATACATATCTTGGTGGTTGCTTTATGTAAATATCCTCCTCAAATTAACTATGAAGAAAGGCACTCTTCAAATCTATATGATGAACATTCTAATGATTGGCTATGGTAAAATTAAGTGTGAGTCTGATGGATTTCATTTTTTGACAGGTGCAAAGGTCTTAGTGTAATCGATGTCAAATGCCTATGATAAATCCTTTGTGACTAAATGCACCTTAAACTTGTCAATAGAATCATTTTCTACATACTTGGTCTAGTAGATCCATTTGCATCTAACCATATTTATTCTATTAGGAAGAAGTGTCAAGGTGTGATTCTTTATTAAGGATTTATACTTCTCATGCATGGTATAATCCCACTCAAGAATACTTGATGCCTCTCAAAAAGTATTTAGATCTAAGGTAGAGGCATAGAAATAATGTGTACCACTCCAAAAATCTAAATATGTTCACTTATCATCAAAAATATCCCCAATCCATGTACCTATGTTATGGAATGTCTACCTAGCCCAAAGAGGACTAGAAGTGGATGCGTCAGGTAGAGAAATGTCATCATGTAAATTTTGGATAGATGTGGATGGGTATGAATCCCCATCACTAATCTCATTATCAGAATTGGAATAAGTGTCCTCAATCTTTGGAATGTTTTTATGTTGATTTGAATTATTTAAATCAAATCCAAGTGAGTCCAATGAAGTGTTAGAAGTGTCAAGTGTTGATTCTATGGGACTCTCATGAAAGTTAACACTTCTCTTGATGAGCATCTCATGTGTGTTCAGATGAATGAGGTGGTACCCCTTGATACCATATGAATAACCTATCAATATGTAAGTATCACTATGAGGTTCTATATCCTTGCATTTATTTTTAGGTATATGGGCCTTAGTTGGATATCTTAAGACTCTAAAATGCTCAATTCTAGGTTTCGTACTATACTAAGCTTCAAATGAATTTAAACCTTTAAAAGCTTTGTGTATAACCCTATTTTGAATCTATCAATCATAATTGATTATTTTAGACCAATACTATGGTGTAAGTGAATTAGAATGAATCATACAATTAGCCATCTCTTTCAAGGACCTATTCTTGTTCTTTGAAAATTCATTCTATTGAGGATTGTATGGACTTTTTTCCTAAAAATCAATCCCATATACTATGGAAAACTACTCAAACCTATTGTTAACATACTTTCTCCTCTTATCATTTTGAATAACCTTGATGAATTTCTCATATTATTTCTTTTCAATAACTTTAGAGTCTTAAAACCTAATAAAAACTTCAAATTTTTGTCTAAGGGAGTGGTCCCATGTATACCTCAAGAAATCATCAATGAAGGTAAGGATATACTTATCCCTTATTAAATATAGACTGGGAAAAAGGACTAAAAGCATCAATGTCTACTAACTTCAATGCCTATGAATCCCTCCAAGATTTTCCTTTATTATATATCTCTTTGGTATGCTTTCTAAGGGTGAAAACCTCAAAAATAACCTTAGAGAAATGGACTCAAGGTAAGCTTGTGACCATGTGATTTTTATTGAGTTGTTCTATGTATTGGTAGTTGAGGTGGCCAAACCACTCATTTCATAATTTTATAACTCCATCTGAATGAGTCAATAATGTATTTAGGTAAGAATTAGGGGAGAAATGTGAGAAGTTATATAACTAAGCTTGGTGACTTTCCTAACCATGACCACTATATAATCATTATGCAACTCTTTGATTATGACTAAATTTGGTAAAAACTCTACCCTCGTGCCCTTAATAATGTGAGTGATCTAGTACACTGATAGGAGATTAGTTAAAAGTTATAGAATACTTAGAACATTATTGAATGTTCCTTCATCAATTTTAATAGAACCTCTCCCTATAACTAATATTTAAGTGTCATCACCCAAAGTTATTGAATACATGCTATAAGGATCTAAGGAATAAAAATCAACTTCTAAAGAGCCCATGTGATGGAAATAACCTGAGTCAATAAACCATGAAGAGGTTGAAGCTACAACTACTACAAGAGACTTTCATTTTTCTTTCTCTTTACCTTTGCCTTTTACCCTAGAATAATATTGAGGTGATGTATTATGATTGATAGACACATGAAGACCTATGTTATCCTTTTCCATAGGATGAGTTAGGTGACCAATTTGTTTATTCATGATATTATGTTCATCATACCCATTTTTCTTTTAATAATCAAAGTTAACCTTCTCTTTCTTAGGTTTATCATTGGAAAAGGAGGTTTCAATGGTTATTTTGGTAGAGGTTGATTCTTTCCTCTTATCTTGATTCTTTTTCTTTTTCTTTTTCTCTTTATTTTAAGCCTTATATTCCCCATTCACAATAATTAGGTATTGAGGTTTTGAAGACTTTAATGTACCCATCTGTATTAAATTGTCTTACTCCTAAGTCAAGCTAGTAATAAAGTCATCTAAAGAGGGCATATTCCATGTAGTGCCAAGAGAAATTTTAGTGGATGAAAGGTAGATACATAGACATAATAATCTATACCTATTTTTGATCATTTATAAATAATAATTTGATCTTTCTTCTCTATCCCACATTATTTCAACTTTAATATTAATTATTTAAACTTAGTGAAGAAATCATGAAGGGTGTCAAAATTATTAGGACTTAAACTAATGAGTTTTTTCTCTAGTTCATGTCATCTCATTAAATCTATGTTCTCAAAAAACTTTTCCAATGTGTTCCAAACTTCACTATGAGTTTTAGTAGACTCTACATGAAAGAGAAGATCAAGAGAAACTGATAGACATAATAACCCATAGGTTTCATCATAATGGTTGTACCACTTAACTTTTTCTTAGTTTGTATTAGGTTCAATTTCATTTTTCATTGTAATATGATGCAAACCCTTGATACTTTATATAATTTTCATTTTCATTTTCCATTCATAGGATTTAAATGGTATTAGAGGATTAATTGAAGTTGTATCCATTATATATAAATGAAGTATTTATTGTTTTATAGTTTTAGTTGTAGTGTTTGTATAAAAAATAAGTGTAATTATAATTAGAGAGTGACTTAGACATAGTACACACACCTAAAATATAAAATGGTGAACCCCTTAATGTTATAAATAATACACACTCAAAAGACATTAGGCACAATTGAGAGTGCATCTTTAGCAATCAATGTAAGTGTCATAAAAGAATAAAATGAAAAACAAAGGGAGGTTAGGATTATCTAAGAATGAATATAATAAAGGTAAGTACAAATTGATCAAGATAAATAAAATGAATGCTTTTAATGTGAGGGGGTTTGGCAACCTACCAAACTGAACCTCACTCTATAGTCTTCATCTAGCAAAAATATATTCTTTTAAATAAAGCTCAAAATATATTACTTTTATTAAAAAATAAAAAAATGTCTTATCAAGATTATATTAGGCCCACCATAATACAAAAAATTACAATTTGAGTTAATACATCCCCCACAACTTATAATAGTTTTTCCATATATAAAATGAATCACCCATTTTAATAACAAAAAATATCAAACATCAAGTTGATTTTGAATTTTTTAAAAGATTTAAAAATATAAAAGGAGGGATAAAAATGGAAAGACCATGAATTAGATAATAGAATGGTTTTATAAGACCCTAAATTTACTATAATTCTAACTTTGAATGGTGGTTTTAGGAAAACCATAAAGTATATGTAGAAAAAGTAGGATGGAGAGTGAAGGTACATGGGAAGGCCAATCAAGGCACTTGGAAGTAGTTGGAATGGCGTAGAGCAACTGAGAATCATGCATCAAAGGGTGACAATAAATAGGTGTATCAAGTCATTTATTATATCAAAGATATTCCAAATAGTAGCTATAACAAGATCAATGGTAATCTAAGGTTGTTAATGGAATCAAATTACTAGCATGAGTGGTTTTAAAAACCACTAGGTTATGAGAAAGCATCAGGCATATGGTGTTGAGCATGAAAAAAATTTAGATTTCAATGTGGAGAAATCTAAGGCATATTAGAGGTTGTTGAAGACCTTATATTGATAGAAAACCCACAAAATGACAAGCAAACCTTCCATAAGTTTAGGTAGACTGTGTAACCAATGAATAAGCCATAGGTAGAACTCAAGTTTCCTCATAATGCAAGATCATTCTCTCCCTTAAATCTACAAAAAAAAATCCTTACACAACCAATACAACATATTTTAGTAAAAAATGACCCCTACAAAATTTTTGAACAAATCCTATAGTTTTTAATATTTTTTCTTTAAAAAAACTTAGAATTTTTTTGTAAATGCTCAAAAAAATTCCTCACAGTGCTACAAAAAATCTCAAGATTTCAAAATAAATATTATAGCATAAAAATAGATAGACAATTACCAAGGTGGTAATATGATACCATATCATAGTTGTGGCCAAGATCACCAGATCATGTAGATGCACAAGTTCATGATAGGTTCAAGATAAATAAGAACACAACACACGCATACAAGCTAAATGAAATCAATACTAGAATATTGCATAAGAAAAATAGGAGCCAAAATACCAATCTTTCATTAATTGAAAAAGATCACCATGTGAGTTGTACATAGAGGAGAGTGTTGATTAACTCCTCCATAAAAGGTATTCAATAGACTCTCAAAATAGAATAGTAACATCTCCACAAAAGGTGGCTAACAAATCCAAGAATAGATGAATAACTCCCATACCAATAATAGCTGGTCAAGGGAGTTTACTTCCTACTCATTTGGTCAAACTATAAACCTAAGAAAGCTTCTCCATGAAATTAGGAAAACTCCAAGTGAGGGTAAAAAATAACATAATAAATAATTATGGTAAAAATAAATAACCCCTACTCTAGCACACTCAAGCAATGCCTTTGAATATTCAATACACAACATCAATGATTATTAGATATAGTTGAATACTCAAATATGAACAAGTGAATGGTAAAAATCTGAGGAAAATGATTATGATCATGATTCAATACCAAAAACATCTCTTTGCAATATAAACCATTCAAACTCAATAGCTTAATCACATCCTACTATAATGATTTTATGAAGATCTAGTTCATGACATAAAACAATAATAACACATTCAAATGCAACAAATAAATATCATAGACTAAAAAGTACAAGATGATCAAAATAGATAAATTACACATTCTAATCTACTCATTATGGAACATATGAATCTATACATAACTTTATTAAAGTTACAAAATGCATTTGACATCAGTTCAAAATTGAAAAAGAAGGAAAATAAAAATAGATAAGAAAATCCTATCAACATATTGATCAAATTTATAAGTTATCTTATTGTGTTCTATCAAAATATACCTTATCAGGGAAGAAAAATAAAAAATAAGCCAACTATCAACATAGTCTAGAAACTAAGCCATAGAGTGACTCATTTAAAATATTTCCAAGATGTATTTATAGAGTAGCAAGGGTGTGGTCACTCACTTCCATGATGATGGAATTTGTTACATCCCAAATACATGCTCAAAAGATGAAAATTCAATAGTGGGGAAAAAGATATTAGAATCAAATATTCCCCCTTACTATATCCACTTAGATACATGATATTTCAATTAGGATTTACTATACAGACCATCATAAACTAGTTGAACTTTTATCATTTATCACCTCTACTACCTGACTTATGTTGAAGTTGGGTGATATGCAGTAGTATAAAGTTTTGTGATTAAGATTTAATTTTGTTTGCAGATGAAAATTCTATAAACAAATGACAATGCCACTAACCATTCAAAATGACATGTAAAAATCCAACTACTATAGAAAATATTGTGAATAGATTTCAAGGGAAATAAAGTGTCATGAGGGACTGTAAAGTGTCATGAGGGTCTACAAATTTCCATAGGGAATGAAAACAAGTCCAAATTCTATGGGGAATCTATAAAGAAGGTTGAATGCCACATAGTTACACCCAACTAATCCAAAAATTATGTGGAAAACATGAAGTACTATGAAGTTCTAAAATTAATGCATGTAAGCTTTATTAACTCATTTCATTTAGGCCAATTGTGTACACATATGTTTATTCATCCTTGGAAACAGTTTTATATGGCATGATCATTGGGTGAGCTCTACGTTGAGTTAACTAGCATGGGAAATGTTACTCATAATCCTACCAATCTATTATTTTTATGGTTTTATGGGAAAGGTATGTCCATAAAATTTAATTATATGCTCATATGAGTGACATGGTTATTGATTCAACTTTATTTATAGCTTAGAAGTTATGTGTCCGTTTCTCTTAGTGTATTTTTCATTTGGTAACTTATCATTAAATCAAGGCATTGTTCTTTTCAAAGGCTTGTGATCATTATAAAGGCATGAATGAACATGAGGTTAACACTTTTGAATCAATAATTGATTTATAGCCTTACAAGTTTTAATCTCAAATAAATAGCCTTCAAAAACTTACAAGGATTTTAGGAAGACAAAGTGTCTCACGTGGATCTAGGTGATGACTTAGACCCTTCACCACTTAGTTTTTTATTTTAAATATGATTTAAAACATCTTGAGGATATAATATTGTGTTGGATGGACCCATATTATCCCAGTCAAAATTACCTTCAAATAACCATGAGGGTTGAGTGAACGTAAGGCTAATACTTGGAAATCCATAATTGGTTCATATTTTTGTAGACATAAGATAATTATGAACTTATTTTTAAAGTTACGAT
>JARHVA010001713.1:1775000-1790000 GCA_037957365.1 Torreya grandis
AAATCAATTTTCAATTTGATCCTAGTAGTGAGAAACCATGAATCTATAAATATATCTACAATAGATAAATCAAGTTTTTATGGATAATATACATTAAGGTTTAGTGATTTTCAACAGTCATGGCATTATTTATAGAAAACTAATCATGCAGTTCTTATTCCTTATTAGATCTAATTGGTTATTTAGGCTATAACATCATGTAATTATCCCCACATTTATGATGTTTTGAGCATGTTTTCTTCCCAACCCAATGGTTTGAAAATTTACAATAAATTTAGGTTTGATCACCCTCAACTTTCTCTATGGTTCAGCAAGAGGAACAATTTTCCAAGTGATTCAATAAAAAACATATTTCTCCAATGCTTCAACAAGGAATAATCATCTCAAACAAGTTGAAATGGAAACATGATTTTTACCATCACATGTGTACTCCTTCCTTGATATTTAATTTTAAAACTTGAATTTCAAATTTAATAATTCAATTTATGGATAATTACTACCATATGTTTATTGCAGATTTTTATTTTAAGTGGCCTTCACTATCAGAGCTTCCTATCAAAGACAAAGTGTTTTTTTTTTCATAATTAGGTATACCTTTTCCTTTTACTATATTAATTTTATTACTATAATAAAAGGCTAAATTTATAAATACTAAAATTTGGTATTAAGTATTTGATAATGAAAATATTGACACACATTTACCACATAGGAATTATGCACTTATATATGTTCCTAACTCACCATATCACCCTATCCTAGTTATTTATATGGGTTTAACCCTTTATTTATATTATTATGCATATATAAAAATCTCATTATTTATTTCAAACTTACGTACTAACCTACATAAACATGTCCAAATTATCATTTTAGTCCTAATGTGCACGAGTCACTACCATAAAATTAGGTTAGTATCACAAGTCGATACTAACCTAATCCTAATAGTAATAAAACTCTCCCATTGAAGGTTGATTTTCAAATATAATACATTATTTTGGGTTAGCCCATATGTTTTGGATAGTGTAGCATGAAAATTTTCCAAATTTGACTTATATTATATACAAATCAAGGCCTCACTTGATAGGGGACTTGAAACTTATTTGGTACATATATATAAAATATTGTACATTGAGAAACATGACCCTATTCATTGAAATTTAACAACCAATCATTAGGAATATCCCACAACCAATTATGAATCATGCCAAAGGTAATTCAAATTAATTTTTATTAAGTTTCAAATCCAAATCATTAATTTCATTCATATAGAAAAGGAACACAATTTCATAATCACACTAGGTGGTATAACTTTGTGTACTCTTAACTTCACTCCTTGGAGTACTGAGTATGTATGAAATTTTCAATCATCAACATCAATGGTTAGGGTCGACTGATCCCATTAACCTTCCCTATTTTTTTAATTTTATATCCCCCACAAGAACACCTAGGGTTTTAAGGTGAAGTAGGTTAAATTATATATTTTTGCACATCAGAATGGTTTCAAATCACACATACAAATATTTTAGACATGGGAAAAGATGATTGTATAATCACATACCCTTTTTTATGTATAGATCACTATAGACCACTACATGTAAATATCAACAATCTATATTGACCCTAATATGAAATAAATAACTCTATGTATACATAAATAGAATTATGGATCCATGTGAATTAAAATCTTGCTTCAGTTTGATTTCCATTTTGAGATCACAATAATAGTTAGACAGTCATTCAGAAAAGCTAAGTACTTATTCCATTATTTACTTACTTTATTTAGTATATGATACTTTTTAAATCATTGTAATCGGTTTCTATATTTTACATTAATATGTATGATTGAATTTCATATCTATCTATCTAAATTCACATACTAATGCATATCCTATTAGGGTTTCTAAAACCAAATTAGGGTAAAAAAATTGTAGCTTTCATCTCTAAAAAATCTTGATTGCCATATTTTTTTGTTTTTCATTCTCTATTCATTTTTATTAACTTGGGATTAAAAAAAATTATAATTATATTTTATAATTTTTATATTAGATACCGTACTACATAAACAAATTTTATAACATGAAAAATAATTCATAATTAATGAACAGTAAATCATGCTCATTTTTATCCTTAATTTTCATAATTTAATCGTATAGGCCTTGAATTATTATAATAGATATATGTCAAGATCTAAATAATGATATTAAATTACACTAAATACCATGGATATAAAGGCTAATGTGTATTGTAACACTATATTCTTGTCAAATCTCACTTATATTCAATATTTGTCATTTTGGGATTTCTTATTAGTAATCAATCACAACACCATGAGTCATGCCAATTTCATCAAATTATGCCTTGTGAATATATTGTATAGTACTTCTTCCCAAACAAATAATGTTCAATTTTATACAATTATGTGTGTTTAATTGAGAGGTAACTTGGATTGAGTTTTATTGTGGTTTCCTCTCTTATACCACCAAAAACTTGTAGTGCCTTTTTTTCACACTTGATAACCACATATAATTATTAGTGTGGCTCATATTTAGACATATTTGGCATTAGTTTATTTTGAATCTTGACATCAAAGTTATAATTCATTGTTTATTTTATATATCTTATTTGAAACCCATTTTTAATATAAACCCATATTCAATATGTAATCAAAATTAAACCATGAACTAGATAGCTTCCAAACTTATCATTAGCAAGATAAAGTGATATGAATCATGACATATGTTTTAAAATTAACATGGAGTTCTTTTTCAGAGTTAGGATTAATTTAATTTCCAAATAAAATCATTTCAAAATAAATACAAACTAGAGGAGTGATGAATTTTAAAATAAAAATAAAATATAAAAATTGAGCAATAATGTATATTTTCTTGCTAAATATGGATGATGGTAAGAGGGCATGAAGGAACCAATAGAATCTAGGACTTTCACCTATTTTTAAAATGGAAATATTCCATTTCAATACCCTTAACTAAAAATGTGGAATCTAATTTTAAAATATTTAAAATCAATAACCATTCTCTATATTAACATCTATCATTATTATAGACAAAACCCTGGGTAATAGATCTAGGACTACCATGGTGGAAAAGGAACAAATTTTATTGTAATAAAAATAAAATACTTGTATATTTATTTCTTTGGAATTATTATTATTATTATTATTATTATTATTATTATTATTATTATTATTATTATTATTATTATTATTATTATTATTATTATTATTATTATTATTATCATCATTATCATCAAGTAGTAGCCTTCTTATACCTTGTTTCACTTGATTTTTTCATACCTTTTGGCAGTGCACAAACCATTTTCATTACCATTGCATCCACTCAAGGAAAAAAACCCTTGAAAATGATATATAAAATTAATATGTATTGGTTTAGTAAGGCATGGACCTTAAACATATTTGAGTTCCAAAATGTCTTTCCTTTTTCAAGGCTATGTAGACTATAGTCCTAAAAAAAATTGGAACCAACCTATTTTTGGCATGGATTTACATTTACATAAAAGGGAAGTTTTGATTTATGTCTAAAACTAATTTTTGAAGTTTATTTTTTATTTTCTATGTGAGCTTATACGACTCATAATGTTAGTATATTAGATATTTTATGACAATATTTTTTTTAATATATGCATAATTAGTTTTTTATATAATTCTTGTATCATTTTGAAATATATTAGAATTTTTTTATAAGGGTAAATATGGGGTTTTTGAAATGGCCCCAACATCTTACAACCAAAAACTATAGATAAACAAAATATAACTACCACAGTCAACCAAGAAACATACATATCAAAATAAGACCTACCAATAAACCTAGACTAATTAGATGCAAATTGAAATAAAATATTCCACATCCCATAACAAATGAACAAGATCAATTACTAGGATGAGCTAATATATTAATGGATATATATACCTCCCATTAGTACTTCATATGTTATAGATGATCAATTTCACATGACTTCAAATTCACCTCTGGGTTGTGGCTTTTGGTCCTCTTTTTCAACCCTACTTGGGATAATTCCATCGAACTCTCTTTTTTATTGCTCAAGATGTCCTAGAAAATTTAAATATCACTCACACAGTTATGGAAAATGGGTGTACTAAGTTTAATTACCTTTTTCAAATTCCAATTGATTTTCAATAAATTCTTCTTAGCCTTCATCATTATGTTTTTAGGGATTCATTTCTAGTATCAAACTCTCAACCTTCATCCTCAATTCTTTATTATCCTCATCTAACGTCTTCCCTTGAAAAGATTCCCCTTGCATCATGTTCATGTCCTCAAATTTGTATTTTTGATTTTATTTATCCTTTATCAACCACTTAAGAAAACTTTTTGTAAAGGTTAACTTCCTCTTGAAAGATATCTTTTTTTTTGTAAACATTCCTCCTTGTACTTTTCTAAATTATGTGTAGAAATATTATCTTCCCTATGAACTAATTTGTTGGCCAGGACCTATTCTATATCATGAATGGATAAATCCTCATCTTTAATAAAATATAGTTAATCAATTTCCTTAATTTTGGATTTAATATTCTCCTCCTAAGAATATATTTTACTCCCTTATCTTTAAATCCCTAATGGAATTTTCCTAATCCCGATCTTCCCTCTATAGGTATTCTTATCTATCTAGGAAAGATCCTTCCCTTTTTTGAATTTAAATATCTACTGGTCTTTTCCTCCTCATTGATCTAAATGGGACTTGAAAATATTTATGATTTTAAACCTTTTTGGGCCTTATCCCTTCTTAATGATTCCTTTAGAGATAGGATCCTTTTCATTATTAATATGTGGGCTAGGTTACAGTCTAGCTTCACATAGAGAGATATATGGAATGGCTCCATGAAATATTACAAGGATTAAAACTTGGTGAATAGTAAAATCCATTTTGCCTACCTGTGAATCTAACACTAACCTCTCAAGAAAAGGAATAATCATAATTTGTTTATGTTTGAAATGGTTGAGAAAAAGAAGTGGTAGGAGTACAATATATAAAAAATCCCTTCTAAGTTGATGTATTTCATAATTTTAAGACTTAATTCAATTGAGAGACATGGTAAAGATGCTCTAAAAATAACATCTCCATCCTATACCTCTTCAATAAGTTTCCTTTTTTTATAAAAAATACTAATCTTAGCCTCCTTTAATCTTCTATATTATAAAATTTTAATACCATTCATGGACATATGTATAATTTTATTAATGTAGTCCTTGGATATATCCATTGTGATGCCTATAATTGAGACTAATCTACTTTTCCATGCTTTGGAAAATTTAAAAAATGGGATAAGATCATGTCTCTGACCTTATACAAAAAGAATCAACCCATCCTTTCTAAAAAACCTTTCATTGATCTTCATTCTTCTTGGATCCTTTATTTGAAGATGGTTATGTTCTTGCTCTGCCTCCACCCATGTTGATTTTGAAGAATGTTACTTTGAATGAGTTGATAAAGGTGATCAAAGAGTAATTATGATTTTAATTAACTACCATAATTAACTTAACCCCCATAAAAATCATTTTAAATCTATAATTAACTCATTCTCTCTTTATTGGGGCTTTGCATACCTCATCTTGATATTCTTAATGATGGCTATCTCATTAAATTACTTTCCTCTATAGTGGGTTATTTTTTAAAATGATGTTTCAATTCCTCATTATGATTATAAGGATCACTCATATCATAAATCTTGATATTATAGGATTGTTTCATATTTAATGATCTCAAGGATAATATTTTTAATTTCTTAGGTGTTAACCCATTTGATGTTGTTACCCCTAAAAACCTCACAATTCATAAAGTAGTTAGCAAATTTATTCCCATTTTTAAAAATATGCCTAATGGATACTTATTTGAAGTTTAATTGTAAGGTGATAACATTATTAACAATGTTATTTATCATCCAACTAGGGTTTAAGGAGTTCCTGATGCATTTCACTATGTTGAAGGAATCCCTTTCTATTGTCAACCACTTTAAATCCAAATCCTTGGCCAATTGGATCTCACCAAATAAGTTTGATGTTCAAAAAAATTATTGATTTGAAATCCAAGGGATTTAGAAAAATATTCAAGGAAGTTCCTATTAGTGTAGGTTTTTATTTTTCCCTATTTATTAATTAGGGAAATTGTATTTCTTGTGCATACATGGAGTTTTCCTACATTTGTGGGATAGGCTAGCTTATGTGGAGGTGTGTGTCATAGATGTGTCATAGGTGTCATAAGAATGTCATAAGTAACTCCCTTGATGGGAGCTACTTCTCTATTCTTAGCACCTTGTCACCACCTTTCATGGAGGAGTTACTGACTATTCTTGGTGTGCCTTGTCCACCTTTTGTGGAGGATTTACTTACGTACTCTCCTATTTGTATTCCTCACTTTGTCCATTCCATGCTAATCAGATTTTGGTTTTCTCCATTTTGTCTTGTGCAAGTTATCTTCTTGTGTTATTTTCAAATTGCCTTATCATCTATGTGGTGTGCACTTGCTTCATCTTGTGTGATCATGTCTCCATTAAACTCGTGTTATCCAAATTCTGGCAATAACTCTGATATGGTATCAGAGCAAGAACGGTAATCATGTGTATCGTTATGCTTTTAGTTCATTTTGGAATCAAGAGGAGTGGAGTTCTCTTTGTTTTTTTTATTTTCTAGATTTGATCTAAAAAATTTTAAAAAAACTTTCAAAATATTTCATGGTATCGTTTCCTTGTCCTTTGGCTGTCTTGTCTAGATCTGTGGTTTTCTTCAGCAAGGTGAAGGAATTCTAGTTTTGTCATTTTTCAAGAAAAAAAAAGGATCTTTGCAATCTTTTTTTGTTCTTGGATGCCACCTTCCACCCTATTGCTCCAGCTACTTCACGCCACCTTCTAGCCTTCTGCTCTAGTTGCTCCATGCCAGAGTCTCCAGCCTGCTACTCTAGCTGCTCCATGCCCTTGGCCGTAGAACATCTACCCCAGCTGCTACCCAGTCCGTATAATACGCCATTTTTTGCTTCAATCCAGGCACAACACTTTTGGAACTCTACGCCATGTTTATGCAAACCCTCAGTAGACTTTTTCTATTTGCCACAGTCCTCCCTGCCATGCCATCAGGGCGTACGGTGTCCAGCACGAGTCTGCATTAATTTTTCTTGTCTTTTCTGCAAGATAAAATTTTGGACTACTATTTTGGTGCCCCTTCCTACTTGGCATCCCATGTGGCACCCCTTGGACATTTGGCATTCATCAAAACTATCTTTACTTTATTGTTTTTAGTTTAAAATTGATTTTTCAAAACAAAAATCAGTCAATTTGACTAAGTATTTAATTTTTTAGACAGTTTTGTATTTTTGGGGGTTTAAATTAAAACTTGTATCTTCGACCTACGAAGACAAAGGGTGAGGCCCGGGTTGGTAGGAGGCCAATTCATCCTCACAAAGACCTCCTTTAGATTCCTCATTCCGTGCCAAATCTAATGAGTGGTTAGAAGGCCACTTTCTCTCCCTATAACAGGCATTTTTAAAATGTTTTAGTGCTTTTTTTTGCAAAAACACTAGTTTACGAGAAAATTGTAACTCTAATATCTTGCAAATGATAGCTCAGTTTTGGGTGCCATTTTTTACAAAAGTGCTTTTAATTCAATTCTCCACATTGTAGACTTATTATTTTTCAAAAATGCACTAGTTTATAAAGTGCCAAAATTTTGGGTCTCTCGGGACGCATTTTCGGCTGAGTCCGACGTCCTATTTGCTTTAGTCTTGCATTGATTACTCTAAGATGCATTTATGGCTGAGTCTGACGTCTTTTGAGCATGTACTTGCATATTTGTGGGGGGGGCTCAATATTATGGGGGGGGTGTGATTGTTTTTCACTTGCTTTCATTCTCTTTTTTGCATACATTCACAACTTGCAATCAACACAACTTCACCTAAATTCAGCTAAAAATGGATTATTTTCAACTTAAACCCCTAACACCCTTCAACTATCATGAATATAAAGTTAAAATTTCAATCATTTTTAGAATCAAATGGTTGTATAGGATCACCATGGGTACAGAAGTAGAATCCAACACAGATGCTGAAAAAGTCAAGTGGTACAATCATAGTGATGAAGCCTATGGATTACTGAGCTTATCTGTGTCTCCTGAACTTCTCTTCCATCTATAATCCTCTCAAAATCCCAATGACATATGGGACACCTTAGAAAAGTTATTTGGGAAGTTTGATGAGATTAGAGGTCATGAGCTCGAAAACGAACTCATAAGTCTAAGTCCTAGCAACTTTGAAACCCTACAGGACTTTTTCACTAAGTTTAAGGCCCTTAGATTGTAATTGAAAGAATTCGGTATATAGAATAAAGATGATCAACTCATCCTTTCTATTCTCACAAAGTTAGGTCTAAGCTATTCAATCTTTGTCTCCACTTTCCATGCCACAAAAAGTGCCCCTTGGCACTACATGGAAAATTCCTTCTTTGGATTCATTCATTGTCGACTTGACTAGGGAGCAAGATAAGATAATTCAAATGAGCACAATGAAGTCTACTCAAACCCAAGATTTGATAGCTAGAATTGGTAATGATAAGACTTCAACAAAGGAGAAGAAGAAAAAGAACAAGGACCAGGAGAAGAAGAAAGAAAACAACAATCCTACCATAAATAACACTGAGTCTTCATCCTCCAATGCTAAACCTAAGAAGGAGAAGGTTAAGTGTGCCTATTGTAAAAATACATGGCATGATGAACACAAATTCATGAAGAAACAAATAGATCACCTAACTCATCTTCTAGAGAAGAACAACATAGGTGTTCCTAAGTCCATCAAGCAGAATTCATCTAACCTAGATTCTACTAAGGCAAAAAGCAAGGGTAAGGAGAAAGAAAAGGGCAAGGCCCTTGTAGCTATATTAGTTTCCACATCTTCATGGGTCATCGACTCGGGTACTTCTCACCACATGGGCTCTTCACTAGTTGAGTTTTCATCTTTAGAGCCTTGTAGCATGACTTTAATTAGTTTGGGTGATGACACTTTAGTTTCTATTGCAGGAAGAGGGTTAGTTGAAATGGAAGGAGGAACATTCAATAATGTTCTATGTGTTCCTTCTCTTTTAACCAATCTCCTATCAGTGTACCAAATCACTCACATTGATCGGGGCATGAGAGTTGAGTTTTCACCAGATTCAGTGGCTATCAGGGAGTTACATAGTGATACTACAGTGGCAGTGGGTAGGGCAGATCACCAAGCTAGGTTATACACCTCACATTTTACATTAGATTCTTCTCCAACAGCATTGCTAACTCATTTAGATGGAGTTATAAAATTATGGCATGAGTGGTTTGGCCACCTTAACTACCACTATCTTGAGCAACTTTGCAAAAATGACATTGTCATTGGCTTGCCTCGTGTCCAATTCTCAAAAGGACTTTGCAAGGGGTGCTCCCTTGGGAAGCATCCTGAAGCAAAATTTGACAAAGGCAAAGCTTGGAGAGCTTCACAACCTTTGGAGTTAGTCCACAGTGATGTATCGGGACCCTTTCCCAAACCATCTTTCACAAGGGCCAAGTACATCTTCACTTTCATTGATGATTTCTCTAGGTACACTTGGATATATTTTCTCAAAAAAAAGTCTGAAGTGTTTGAAAATTTTCTATACTTCAACGCTCTTGTTGAGAAACAGAGTGAGAAATCCATCAAGGTTCTTCAAACTGAAAATGGAGGGGAGTATGTTAGCATCAGGTTTGAGCAATTTTGCACCACATAGGGGATTGATTTGCAGCACATAGTCACTTATAGTCCTTCACATAATGGGGTTGTAGAATGCAATAATAGGTTCTTGAAAGAGATGGGTAGCTGTATGATTCACTCCAAATCCTTAGCACCATAGTACTAGGCCGAAGCCATCAATTGTGCTTGCTACATTCAAAATAGGGTTCCTCATAAATCTTTGAAAGGGATAACACCCTTTAAAGCTTGGCATAAAAGGAAACTTGATGTTGAGCACCTTAGAGTTTTCAGATCCTTAGCCATGGCCCACATTCTGAAGAAGAAATGCAAAGCTATGGAACATCAGTCTAAGCCTTGCATCTTTGTAGGATATCTGGATGGTATTAAGGGATATCACCTTCTAGATCTAGTCACTCATGAGTTGTTCATTGAGAGAAGTGTCCATTTTTAGGAGAGTCCTAGAGACTCAACACTTGACACTTCTTCTCCCTCATCAAATCTACTTCTTCATGATGATTCCTCATCAAATTCAAATCAGCCACATCAGGTTCTTGAGCCAGAGACATATTCTTCTTCAAGTTCAGATAGTGAGGACAATGATGCAGAGTCATCCACCTTTAGTCAGTCAGAGGATGAGGAGTTAGCACTTGACTCACCCACTTCTAGGCCACTTTGGGCCAGATAGACACTTGAGAGTGATGGCACTTGGGTTAGAGATCTCACAGATGATAGACGTACTAGGGGGATTTTCAGAGAGATCCACATACCTTCTTTATTTTAGTTTTGGATCCATAGACTTTTCGAGAGGCATCAGGGGTACCTGAGTGGGATAGTGCTATGGAGGAATAATATTCTTCCTTAATCAAAAATCACACTTGGGATTTAACTTTGCTTCCTAAGGGAAGAAAGATGGTTTGATGTAGGTGGATATATCAGACTAAGTTTACAGCAGATGGGTCGGTTGATAAGTACAAGGTGCAATTGGTTGCCAAGGGTTTCTCACAGGTGGCAGGCATTGACTACTCAGAGACCTTTGCACTAGTTGCAAAGATGAATTATATCTGACTCACCTTGGCTATTGTTGCAGCACATGGTTGGGATGTGCATCATATGGATGTGAAGAGTGCCTTTCTTCATAGAGACCTAGAGGAGGAGATCTACATAGAATAGCCACCAAGATTTATTTAAGATTCTTCCTTATTATGCAGACTTAGGAAATCTATCTATGACCTCAAACAGGCCCCTCGGGCTTGGTATGCCAAGATGGATTCCTTCCTTCTCATAGTGGGTTTCACTAGGTGTCATTCTGATCCCAATGTCTACTTCCTGTGGCAGGATGATTCGCTCTTGATTTTGGTTCTATATGTTGATGACCTTTTGATCACCAGGAGTTCTTCATCGGCTATTGTAGTGGTGAAGGCATCTCTTCAAGATAGATTTGACATGACAGACTTGGGTTTGTTGCACTACTTCCTTGGCATCAAGATCTCACAGTCAGATTTAGGGATTTCTCTTATACAACCTAAGTATGCTCTTGACTTATTGGCTCGATTTCACATCACTGATTGCAAACCATCTCTGACTCCCTTTCTATCAAGACTCAAGCTTAAGGTTGATTGTTCTTCACCATTGGTTAATGCCAATTGGTATCGACAGCTTATTGGTAGTCTCATCTACTTAACTCACACCATGACTGACATTTCATATACAGTGGGACTTGTCTGCAGATTCATGTAAGAACCCCATGAGCTACATTGGAAAGCAGCTAAGAGGATCTTGCATTACATATAGGGTTCACATAGATATGGGATTCATTATAGATTTGGCATAGAGGTTGACTTGGTTAGATATATAGATTCAGACCAGGCTGGTGATTCATAGACTCACAAGTCCACTTTTGGTTATAGTTTCTCTCTAGGTTTTGGTCCTATCAGTTAGTCTAGCAAGAAGCAGAATGTTATTGTTATATCATCCACAGAGGAAGAGTACAGGGGAGCTGTTAATGTAGCTACTGAGGCTATTTGGCTTCACGAGACACTTTTTGAGTTTGGCATTCCTATCAAGCAGCCCACCATCATTTATTGTGATAACCAGAGTATAATTTAGATTTGCAAGAATCTAGTTCAACACTAATGGACCAAGCACATAGAGATTCACATGAATTTCATTCGGGAGCTTATTCATAGTCAGGTCATTGACTTGATATTTTGCTAGTCTTTAGAGCAGGTTGGAAACATCTTCACCAAACCTTTCACTAAGAGCAATTTCATTCATCTATGAGCTCTTCTTGGGGTGTGGTCCACATCTACAGTAACATCATCTTCAGGGGGCCTTCTAGCCTCTTCTTTTCTTTTATGTCTCTCTTTTGGGGGGGGGGGGAGTTTTTTCCTATGGGTTTTCTCCTTTTCTCTATCTTATGGGAGATTGTATTTGTACATGGGTACCTCATCAGGCCTAGTTGCCGAGACCCATTTTATATTTCCACACTGCCCACCTAAGCTGCACTTATGGGGGGATATTAGTGTAGGTTTTTATTTTTCCTTATTTATTAATTAGGAAAATTGTATTTCTTGTGCATACATGGAGTTTTCCTACATTTGTGGGATAGGCTAGCTTATGTGGAGGTGTGTGTCATAGATGTGTCATAGGTGTCATAAGAATGTCATAAGTAACTCCCTTGATGGGAGCTACTTCTCTATTCTTAGCACCTTGTCACCACCTTTCATGGAGGAGTTACTGACTATTCTTGGTGTGCCTTGTCCACTTTTTGTGGAGTTACTTACGTACTCTCCTATTTGTAGTCCTCACTTTGGACATTCCATGCTAATCAGATTTTGGTTTTCTCCATTTTATTTTATGCAAGTTATCTTCTTGTGTTATTTTCAAATTGCTTTAGCATATATGTGGTGTTCACTTGCTTCATCTTGTGTGATCACGTCTCCATTGCACTCACATTATTCGGATTCTGGCAACAACTCCAATAGTTCCCTCTTATATCTGTTATAATTCCTCCTACCCCTGTTAAACCTAGGTTCCCCTTGGATGCTCTATCAAAATTTAATTTTATCCAATTAGAGGGGATGAAATCCACCTTACAATATTATTATTTTTCTTATGAACCAAGATTAACAACCTCACCCAAGGTTATGTTCCATTTTTAAGTTAAATCCTTTTCATCCTCCTTAAATTTAACCTCGCTACTATTCTTAGCAACCTAAAAGTTCTCTTTTAATGAAGTCACTATTTTTACCTAAAATCTCAACACTAATTTTATTTTTTTGGAAAATAATTATATTTCTATCTATCCAAAATCCCCCAAAAATAATTAATAGACATACTATATTTTTTTAAAAGATATTATGAATATAAGGGAGGAACCTATTGGTATAGAGGTCTATAATAGAGTTTTTCCTAACCCAAGGAATTCTGAGTTCTACAAGAAACTATTAAGAAATATTAGTATGAATATTGTTATTATTACATATGATAAATTTTAATTAGTGTGAGTTAAATGAATTATAATAAATAACTCATATAGTTTATTATTTAAGTGATCTAGGAGAAAAACTCACGTAGATAAATTATGTTTAGTGAATAATGGGATTAGAGAGATACTACGAATAGTAGAGATATTTAAGGGAGAATATTGGTATTTAAGATAAGACTTGACTCCAGGTCTATAGGATCAAACATTTGTATAATAAGCTCTCTCATAATATGAATAAGATGTCCCAAATATATAATGTCCCAAATGAATGAATAATTCAATAGAAGATTATTATTAGTTTAATGTAAAGGTAACATCCCTACTAGGATTTACTAGAGTAATGTAATAATATTTTTTTTGAAAAAATTATATTCCACATATTCTTTGATTAGATTACACCACTAGAATCTAATTAGTGATCTTATAATACATACTAAGTATGTTAAGCATAAAGTAAACATGTAAAAGCTAATAGTTACTAATCACTAACATCACAAGAAACAACATAACTATTTATAGAAAGTAATTACATAAAATATATTCACAACTGGTACAATAATAGAGTCATTGCTATCAATGTACAATGAGTAATTAATTACATATCCATATATCATAATGTCTCACTAATAAATAAAATACAATATGTAAGGATCCAAAGAGCACAAGTCACACAAAGTCCATCATCTCTGATAATCTCAATTTTAGTCTTCAAATAATTACTATTGTGGGGAGGGAAAGAATCATCCGAGCACTTATCCACACCAACCATAGACCATAAATATTTAACAAAATACCCTAATAATGGAATGGTTCTTCCTTCATGGATGGGTAGATAGTGATGGTTCAAGAATCCATAGAGATAAGTTAGTACCCGTGTGCTATAATATTTATAATACATGATTTGTACCATAAATAAAATACGTTCTAACATGATATTACACAAACATGTAAATCATACATATGAAATGACATTGTCTGCTATGTACCTAGGGATATGATATATTGATGTATATGGGTTGATGGAGATGCCCACATGACATTACTTTGGACAAAGTTTTTAAATAGTTATTCATCTCTAATATCAGTCAAATTCATACACACCACTTTATTGGATTACATTTATCTGGTATTAGTGATGCTGAGTAAGCTAGTGAAGTTTGTTTCATTGCCTAGTTAGTACCAATAATTAAAGCTTTGATTAATATAAATATAACCAAAAAAATCATATAGATTATTTATTACTAGTAGTTATAAAACATGCCAAAATACTAGAATAATTAAAATGCATATATTTAGTCCATTAAATGTATGAATGAATCTCAACTATATTATTTACCACATAAATGATAATCATAACAAGTACATTTTATACCAAATAGGTACAATATATACTTAGACTGCATATTTATAATTTAAATAAGTAGAATAAAACATAGTACATTCTATGATGAACAATAATATAATAGTCCAATATTTAAATGTACAACTACTCAATTACAAACAACTAGTCGTAATAATTTTAGAGAAATAAATAACTCATAAACCAAGTCATAATGTTTCATTTCCACATCTTGTTTATGTTTTTAGGAGACTGTATACATATAGTTATAGTTTATTATCCCACAAGATCTTATGACTTATTTTTAACATTCATTAAAATTATAAATATAGGCATACCTCCCAATGTACTATTAGATATATGCAATATATGTATATGAGTACTCAAGTACTCATATACATATATTGCATATATCTAATAGTACATTGGGAGGTATGCC
>JARHVA010001713.1:1795000-2000000 GCA_037957365.1 Torreya grandis
ATCTATGTATAGTATCCACAATGCAATCACATAATATTTATTCCACATATAAGTATTAAACTGAAATAACACATAAATAAATAATTTATCTAAATGTAGATAACATAAAATATGTACTAACACTAATAATTCAAACAATGCATATAATGTGTACTATCTAATGTGGTGTGTGTATGGGTTCTATCCATTCATATTTCATCTCCCAACATATCCATCTACATCATCCTCTCTGATGATGCTCTCCCTCTATCATGCTCTGAGGGATGTAACTCTCCTACATCCAACTCATGACAAGAAGGTAGTTAGCCTATAACATTATAATATATATCATTAAATACTATTATAAAAATAAATCAATATGATCATAATGTAAATAATATATAACATAGGTAACTTGTAGAAATGTAATAATGTAATCAAAGTAACATACAACTATTCCATAACAACATATGACATACATCTTAATTAAAATTTAATTAATAAATTTAACAACCATAATAATCTACAAATAATCATGTAAATTAGCTTAGTGAGAAATCAGGATGTGACATCCTTTCCCCCTAAATCTATCATCATGTCAATGACACCTATTCAAACAATAGTTCTAAATAAAAAATATTATTAATTAGAAGAATAGCATAGTATGAAGCATCAAATCAAGTAAACAAATGTGGAAATAGCTTGTAGAACTCATCATAGTCCTCCCAAGTTACATTATCCTTAAATTATTGGTCCCAAAATACTTTACACTATGACACTTATCTATTATGAAAATGAAGTTTGAGAGTGTCAATTAATCCAATTAGTTCTACCATGACTACCCTGAGATCCAAAACCTGCAAAGCATTCCAATCCAACACATGTGAAGGATCAACTATACACTTTATAAGATAAGATACATGGAAGACATTATGCAATAGAACTAGGGTTAGTGCAATTAAAGCCTATACACTAAATTATTGACCACTTATAAAACATCAAAGGGTCCCACATATCTTTTTGAAAGTTTCATTGACTTCCTAAATTTAATCAAGTTTTTCTGCAGCTTAACCCACAAGAATACTTTATCGCCTACTTAAAATTTCCTAGTTGTTCTCTTCAGATCAGAATAACTATTATGCCTATCATTAGCCTTGACCCATATTTTCCTAATTAATCTAACTTGATCTTCAATTTTTGAAATCATCTTAGGTCCAAAAGCTACCCTATCTTCCAACTTGTCATAACTAATTGGTTTCATATACCTTCTTTTGTACAACACTTCAAATGGTGCCATATTCAAACAAGATTATTATTATTTATTATAATAAAACTCAACTAATTAAAGGTACTCCTCCCACTTATACTTATGATCCATGTAATACATATGAAGAATATCCTCTAACACCTAATTAACTTGCTTAGTTTAACTATTGGTATGTGGGTGATATGCAGTACTAAAGTTTAGTTGCTTACCCAAATATAAATTTAGAGCCAACCAAAACCTAAAATTCATCCTTATGTCATGATCTAAAATGATCTTCTCTAGAAATCCATGCAATTGATACACTTACTTTATGAATCTCTTCAAAATATTAGGTGCATCATCTATTAATTTTCCTAGTATAAAATGTGCTACCTTGGTTATTTTGTCAACTACAACCAAGATCATGTTGTGCCAAATGGTAATTCATGGACAAAGTCCATACTGATCACCTTACACTTCTATTATGGTATGACATGTGGATAAAATAATCTAGTCATATTCACATGTTTAGCTCTCACATGCTGACATTTTAGATAGTGTGACACAAATTCTATTGCATCTTTCTTGATTCCCTTATAGAAATAAAGTGGTCTAAGCTCTACCATAAACATGGTTAATCCTAATTGTCTTTAATATTAGGCATTATGTAGTGATTTTAA
Organism: Torreya grandis; assembly: GCA_037957365.1. Classification (NCBI taxonomy): domain Eukaryota; kingdom Viridiplantae; phylum Streptophyta; class Pinopsida; order Cupressales; family Taxaceae; genus Torreya; species Torreya grandis. The sequence continues at coordinate 1,796,906 of JARHVA010001713.1, forward strand.
CACTGTGTTCCTCATATTATCCTGATCTGGCACATACATCCTTTCATTATATTGTAGAAGAGCATCATTATCTATTTTGTATCCTTTATACCTAGGATTTTGAACATTCTTAAATAATGATTTTTTGACCTAATCATAGAATTAATATACTATCAATAATTTTATCACTTTATCCCTAAAATTACTCTTGATAATAGCCATGATTAATATGTACCTTTTATAACTTAAAACATCAACTACTCTATTTTCATTACCTTTGATGTAATTGATATGAAAGTCATAATCAAATTTGGTTGGGTGAAGATGTACTTGAGTCCTAAGTTATTAGTTTTGAGCTCAAATACTTTTCCCAATAGATAATACCTCCAAACTTATAAAATATTCATAATTGTTACAAGTTTAAGTTCATGAGAGGCATAGTTCACCTCATAAGGTTTCAGCTTCCTTGATTCATAGGCTGCCACTATACCATCTTGCATAAGGACTCCTCCAATTCTATCCCCAGATGCATCTATGATCACTAAAAAATTAACCATTGAGATCAGGAACTCTTAGCACTAGTGCTAAAGTAATTCTTCTTTTTAATTATTGAAAATCTACTTCACACTTATCTGACTAGATAAAACTTTGATTCTTATGTTACAAAGAGGTAATCAGATTAGCTATCTTAGAAAAATTGAAAATGAATTTCCTTTAATATCACATTAATCCCATGAAACTCCTTACCTCATAGACATTATTTGGTGCTAGCCACTCCATAATGGATCTTATATTTTTTGGATCAACTAAAATACCATCTACAGAGATAATATGTCTTAGATATTACACTCTTCTTTGAAAAAAACACACTTTGATAACTTATCATACACCTTGTACTTATACAACCATTTCAAAATAATTCTAGATGTTGAATATGCTCTTATTCATCCTTAGAATACATAATAATGTCATTTAAAAATATCAAAATAAAATGATCTAGATAATCTATAAACACACTGTTCATGAGATTCATGAATGTTTCAAGTGAATTCATCAACCCAAATGGAAACACTATAAAATTATAGTGCCTATATCAATTTTTAAACACCATGTTTGGAATATCCTCATCTTTTATCCTTAACTGATGATATCTCACTCTAAGATCAATCATATAAAAGACCATTACTCCTTATATCTGATTAAAGAGATCATCTATTCAAGGTAGTGGATGCTTGATAGTTATATGGGTGAATCTTGGAATTTTTCTTGTCAATTATCAATTATCACATGAATATATTACTAAAAATATCCTTGTTGAGGAGTATAAATTTTATTTCTCAACTTATCCTATATACACTCATGTGCAAAATGGTCACCTTTACAAATGAAGCAACCTCCAAGTAGTCCCTTCCTATCAGACTATTGGTTTCCCTTGAAACTACCTTTGAAATCATACTCAATTTCCTATTACTTGAACCATTGTTGAATCTAGTATTCTGACACTTGAACTAACTCTTAGAGTCTCCACTCCACTCCTTTGCATCTAATTCTTCGTTTTTAACGTTGGCTTAGAACTTCCAATTTTTTTAAAACTTATATTTGAATTGAGAAAGAAATTTCAACTTATATTCCTATTTGAATGCCTCCTCAAAGACCTAGTCCATGGAAGATAGTCCATGAATATCCACCTATCCACTAATCTGGGGTTTTAATCCCATGATGAACTTCCTAATACTAAACCTCTCATCTACTTGATGTTGAGGTACATATTTTAAAAGCTTGGTGAACTATTTTGATTAATCATTTATTGATAGGTCTCCTTGTTTTAGATTCTAAAAATCTATAATATTTTGGTTAAAATATAGTTTTGTAAGCCACCATGATCTGAATAGTGTCATAAACTGCTCCCATGTAGTGATGGTTGAGTTAAGATTCATTTCCAACTTGTTGTCCCACCATATAGTTGCTTCTCCAACCAATTGTTATGCTCCCTAAACTAATTTGGTGACCTCAGATTAGTTTTAAATCTTGAAATACTTCTCCATATTAGTCAACCATGTTTCATCTCTATCTCCCATAATGGTTTTATAAAACTTGGATTCACCTTTTTCATATCTCTATCCAATTCCATAGCTACACATACTTTCATGACCTATGTTACTTATTCATGTTTTTTCTCTTGAGGAATTTAATACTCAATAGGATACTCTTTAGGAACATACTAATGGGATTCCTACTCATGTCCATGAATTTCTTATTCCATGGATACAATTCCGTCCCTATTATTATTCATGGCTACAAGAATTTGATCCAACTTTGTTGTTTGCTCAATGGAAAATTGGTTAGGATCAAATGGCGGGTTAATATCATTAACATTTAAAGGAACCTCTCTAGATGCTATTACTTCCACAATTATCCTTTATATTAATATAAGAATATGAAAATGGTAACAAACTTATTCATTCCTAGAGTTTGAGCCATAACTTTGATACCACAATGTAACATCCCCGATGGGATATAATAGAATAATTTAATATTTTTTTTTGTAAAAATGATATTCCACATATTATTTCATTATATTACACCATGAAAATATAATTAGTGATCTTTTAATACATACTAAGTAAGTTAAGCATAAATTAAACATGTAACATCTAATAGTTACTTATCACTAGCATCACATGAAACAAACATAATTGTTTATAGAAAGTAATTACATAAAATATAGCCATAACTAGTGCAATAATATAGACACTACTATCAATGTAAAATGAGTAATTAATTACATATCCATTTGGTATAATGTCTAACTAATAAATACAATATAAGATACAAAGATCCACCAAGTACAAGTGACATAAACTTAAGTATTTCTGACAATCTCAAGTGTAGTCTCCAAATAAGTACTATTATGGAGAGGGAGAGCATCATTTAAGCACTTTTCCACACCAAACACAAACCATCGATCCCCAACACAATCCCCCAATTAGGTAAGGGCCATCTTTTCATGTATGGGTAGATAGTGATGGTGCAGGAATCCAAAGAGATAAGGTAGTACCCATGTGTTGTAAGATTTCTAATACCTGATTTGCACCATAAAGAAAATATGTTTTAACATGATATCACACAAATATGTAAATCATAAATATGAAATAAAAATGTATAACTAAACATTACTTTGGCCAAAATTTTCAAATAGTTATTCATCTCTAGGAGTAGTCAAATTCATAAACATGACTTAATCGGATTACCTTCATCTGGCATTAGTGATGATAAGTAAGCTAGTGAAGTTTGTCTCACTGCACAGTACCAACAATGTGAGATTTTATTAATATAAATATAAACAATAGATTCATATAGATTATTTCCTATTATTTAGTATAAAACATGATAAAATACCAAATTAATCAAAATACATACATTTAGTCCATCAAACATATGAATGAATCTCCACTAGATTATTTACCACATAAAAAATAAGCATAACAAGTACAGTTTATACCAAACTGGTACAATATATACTTATATTAGATATTTCTAATTTTTTTAAGTAGATTCAAATATAGTATAATCAATGAGGAACAATAATATCATATTCCAATATTTAAATTTATAACTACTTAATTACAAACAACCACTTGTAATAATTTCAGAGAAACAAATAACTCATAAACCAAGTCATAATCTTTCATTTCTATGTCTTTTTTATGTTTTTATGATACTATATGCATATAGTTATATTTTCTTGTCCCACGAGATCTTATGACTTATTTTTAACAGTCATTGCAACTATAAATATAGGCATACCTCCCAATATACTATTATATGTATATATATGAAATATATGTCTATGAGTACTCAAGTTCTCATATAGATATATTTCATATATTTATGCAACTTGCATAATATATACCACATATTTTTGTACGTTCTAATACATAAATATTGTTTTGGAAAACTAACAATTACTTTTATTTATTTATACATCTGTATGAGTTTTAGACAAAACTTTTTAACTATTCATGAAATAGCATTCAATGTCTAACACATGGTCCCAACATTACCAATTCCCTATTTTACTCATTTTTTAAAATTTTAATAGACATAATCAGGTTATGATAAAACCCATACAAGGTCTACTACCCTATATAACCTATCCTTAATTATTGAAAATATAGTTTTATGAAAAAACAACCACATAGTCCTATATTTTATTTTTGTTCTTTTATTAGAGGATTATGTTATTTATGAGTTTCTATACATATTTAGAAAATCAAATCAACATATAATATAAAATCATAGAGAAAGATATACTAACAGACCTTGAAACTATTATATATGTGTTTGAACAATGCAAATAATTCACATATATCCTTTTAAGCTTGACACAATTGACTTCTTGTAATTAATACTTATAAGATTAAAGACTCCAAATATGCTACAAGTTTCATAATGGAACTTGAACCTATATTTTAACTTATATTGGTATACATAACACATACATATATTCACTATTTTGAAAGACAAATATACACACAATTTATATATCCTCATTATTTGAAAACACATAGTTATTATATCCTCACTTTTTATGTTACAAATACATACTTTGTCCATTCATATATTCTCACAGTTTGTAAAACAAAAGTGTATAGTTCATTTATTTATATGTTCATAGTATTTAAGGTGAATTACTTTAATTTATTCATGTGTGTGTGTGTGTGTGTTCATGGTTTTATGTAATAAAATTCACATAGTCCATATATATATATATATATATATATATATATATATGCTCTATTTTAAATGACTAGAATACAGTTGACACATGCATATATTCACTATTTCAAATGACAAAAAGCACACAATAAAAATATATATGTTGTCCCTCATTCGATAGTCAACTTTTATGTATGTTAACCCTAATAGACTTCATAACTAGCTATTTACACAGAATTCCTTTATAAAACTATCCTTATATTCTCAATTTTTTGAATGAAGAATATATAAAATGTATATATGTTAATTCATTTAATCTTAAATTTACCCAACCTAATAAATTTAAGAAAATATATATATATATATATATATATATATATATGTTCATAGTGTTTAAGGTATATTACTTTAATTCATTCATGTGTGTGTGTGTGTGTTCATGGTTTCATGTAATAAAATACACATAGTCCATATATATGTATACACTCTATTTTAAATGACTAGAATACAGTCGACACACATATATATATATTCACTATTTCAAATGAAAAAAATCACACACTCAATATATATATATATATATATATATATATATATATATATATATATATATATATATATATATATATATATATATATATATATATATAAACCCTTATTCGACAGTTAACATTTATGTATGTTAACCCTAATTGACTTCATAACTAACTATTTACACATAATTCATTTATAAAATTGTCCTTATATTCTCAAGGTTTTGAATGATGAATACACTAAATTTATATATGTCAATTCATTTAATCCTAAATTTACTCAGACTTGGAATTTTACCCAACCTAATGAATTTAATAACACACACACACACACACACACACACACATTGTCTAAGTTTAAATAAATATATTAAGGATCAAAACTAAATCTCTATCATAGTAAAACCATCAGCTAACCCTATTAATATTTAACTTGGGAATATTTCTAATATAGAAATAAAATCTTTTAAACCCTATGGTTTAACACACAAATAGTTTTAGTTTTTACAATCATAGGTATTTATAGGTTATTGGCTTAGTTTTGTGGATGGTTGAGCCATCCACATGAGTAAGCTTGTATCTTAATTAAAATACTAATAATTTTCTAAACTCTAGGAATCAAAACTTTACACAATTTTTTTTAAGAAATAGATAAAAACAACAACATCACTAACCTTGTATAGCTTCCAATCTACAAATGTATAAACCAAAATATCTCTATCCTTCATTCTACTCTTCTCTTATCCTCTCTGTCCATGCCATTATCTTCCTCAACTCACCTCTTATCATAATTTTTTTGTCTCTCCTCTTCAACTCAATATTGTATGCAATTATTAGTTGATAGCTTGTGGTCTTCATGTATAATTTGAATTATCCATTCAAATAGAGACTAAACTCAGTTAGCTTCCATTGATTAAACTAAGAAAATCCCTAATCTCTCTCTCAAACTTCCCCAAATATATTTATCATTATTTTATTATTTTAACTCTTATATGGTCTACCTACATTGCATTCTCATAGATATCCACACTAAAGTCCACTTTTAACATTATTAACAATGATAAATAACACTTCAAACACTAACATAGTTTATGCATTCTAACAAATACTAGGTTTAGATCATAGGATAGTTTTTAGGATATAATTCAATCTTTTTCAATAACTTAGTAAAGATAAGTACATCATGACTTTTTATAATAATGAGACTAATATAAAGTCCATTATATTATTTTATCCAAAATGGTAAATCAGATGACTATTAAGCCAATCATAATAGTATTATAATAACATAATCATTGTGTTATGTATATGTTATATAGAATATATATGTATTTTTTTATCTTCATATATTAAGGCATTAATCCATATAATGATATTCCAAAATATCATAAAGATAAATAGATAATGTTCTAAACATTACAAAGACATTATAGTTAGTCTATTTACAATAGTAACTAGATATTATTCCCATAGATTTATGTTCCCATAAGAATTAATAATTATGAATTCAAAAACATAACATAATCATAATACAACATTATACACTAAATATATGTATAATATCCATAATGTGATCACACAAGATTTATTCCATGTATAAGTATTAAAATAAATGTAGATAACATAAAAAACATACTAATGTTAACAATTCAAATAATGCATATTATGTGTGTTGTTTAATGTTATGTGTGCATGGATTCTAGACATTCCTATAGCATCCTCCAACACCTCCATCTACATCATCCTCTCTGATGATGCTCTCTCTCTATCATGCTTTGAGGGATGTAACTCTCATACATCCAACTCATGACAAGAAGGTAGTTAGCCTTTCACATCATAATATATATATCATAAAACATTGATGTAACAACAAATCAACATGATCATAATGTAAATAATATACAATACAAATAAATCATTGAAATTTAATCATTTAATCAAATTAACATACAACTATCCCATAACATCGTATGACTTACATCTTAGTTAAAAACTAATTAATCAATTTAATGACTGTAATAATCCATGGGTAATCAGGGAAATTAGCTTAGTGAGAAATAAGGATGTGGGAGTAAAGATTTATTATGAATAATTTTTTTTGTAATTTGAACCAATTTATATCACTGGTATTAGATCAAGTATACTTTTGGAAGTTTATTAGTAAAGAGTAAGATGTTTGAAATAATCCCATGATAAAAATTCTAGTAGATACCTTGAAGTAAAAAGGACATAGTTTATCCATATGGTATCAGATTGATGTCTCAATTTTTTTGTTGGAAATATAAGAAAGAGATGCATAATTTTAGGTTTTACATCATATTTATATTAATAATGAAGGTGTGCTAAAATTTCTATGTAAATTATGTAAAACATTTTTGTAAAAAAACAAAATCTCGTTTAAATAATAGGTTTACTAGTTAAATAGTGTATCAAAAGTTTATTTATAATGTCTAAACTCTTGAGTATAATTTTGTTTATCAGTATTAGTCTAATATTGGTGTAAGATCATTAGTTTTTAATTATATATCTAATATATACTATAAATTCTAGTTTTTATAGTCATTACAATTTTGAAAAAAAAGGACAAAGAGTCATGAAATAGTTTATTATCAAATGTCTTTTTCTATGTTTGTAAATCAGATGCATTACTAGTTGAAATTGACATCCTTTGTTTTTAAAGTCAAATATATAAAAATGGATAAATTAATGTTTGTGGAAAAAAACTAAGGTAAATAATTTAACACTTGGTAAATTAGAATGCAATTATACTTGATTGAAAAATATTTGTGGGAGATTGAAAATGGTAAAATATCAAAACTGACTAATGTAGATGAAGCCATCAAGTGGGAAGGAAAAGACCAAAGAGAAATAAAAATTATTATTCTAGGGTTATTAAATGTGTAATACATCATATGTACTTATCAAATACTTTAAATTTCATTTGGGAAATATTGAATAAGTTTGGATAAAAAAAAGGAAGTGCAGTAGTGACCTTCAAGTGGAATCTAGTTGGAATCAAAAGAAGGTGACAACATGATTCAACACACCAGTAAGTTTTGTTTTGTTTTAAATCAGTTAATTAGGATAAAAATTGATCAAATTGATGATGATTCAAAAGTTGTCTTGGTGAATAGCATACCAACCAGTTATTCAAGTGCAGTTTTTACATTGAGTAAGATAAATCATACTCTAGAATATTTCATCTCATATCTAATAAATGAATAAAATATAAATAAAAAATATTTAGAATTGTAATAAAGTCATATGTATACTAAAAATAGAACCAAATTGACTTCTACGCCATCAAAACATTATGTAAAAGATAGATATTAGGATTCAAAGAAAAGGTTTATTAGGCATTACTGTAAAAGATCAGGAAGTGGTGTTAAATATTGTAGACAAAGAGAAAATGATATCATTGAAATAAAAATAAAAGATAATGATATCATTTATGAAAATAGAGATGAATAAAGTGATTTTTAAGTGAAAATTACTCATTAAAATAATAAATAATTAGATGGTCAAAATAGTGATGAAGACTTTTTGTACTTGATAACTACACTAGAGGATGGAGGAAAAGGAGGATAAAGGACAATATTACCTCTTATTAGCCTCTAACATAGATGTAGAATTATATAGTAGTTTTAATTTTCTTTAATTTTTAATTTTTTTTTGAGTGGTGTGTTTTGAAATAAGAACATAAGTGTAATCCTATTCACATATGTATTAGCTTAGCTAGTTTCAAAATGTAATTCCTGAAGATAGTGTTGTATGCTTAATTTGCACCCTTAGAGAGGTTTCCTCAAGATATTTCCAACTAAGTTACACAATGGCAACAACCTTAGGCTATGGGTATCCTATGGTGAGATTGAACCTTTGACCACAGTTGACTTCCTCTTGATGCTCACCTAAACTAATTCTAAACTAATGTTTCACAAGAGAAAGGGTTAGAAAAATGGTTAAGGGATCCTAAAAAAGATAAAAAAGGGTGATGCACCAAAGTCAAATGGACACTCATATAATCTTGAACATGCATTGGATCAACATAAAACAACTATAGATCACACAAGCTCGTAATATCATTAGTTGCATAAATATTTCATAGAAGAAGTTCCAAATAGAACACTAATATAGACCTACAAGTTAGCTTGAAAACACCTTAAAATAGGCAAGTAGAAGGAAAATAAACTAGTAAGACTCTCCTTCACAAATTCACCATACAAAAGTGTACTAAGCATTGATATAAAATAAGAAATAGGCAAAGAGTTGATCCTATTACTTCAAAAGGCAGTTCTTACAATATTTTGATAGGATTTAACCATATCAAGTGAGCACACTTTTACAAGAGTTTCAATGAGTATCCTTGTCCAAAACAAGAATGAAAAATTCTAAGAGCCGAGAACCCATTCAATGGGAATGAGACTAGGATATATAAGCAAAGGGAGAGAGAGAAAGAACGTAGGAACATGCCATCAAAGAGGGAATACACCATATTGGATAATTAATTAAGCTTGAATTACCACCTTTATTTTCCCCAATGTATGTTTTTCAACCCTTTTTTATCAATCGGGACATTATTTTTGGTTTACCAAGCTGAAAAGTCCCATAAGGACTTGAGAATATATTAAATGCCCCTAGTTATAGTTACCAACACTAAACCTTTTCTTTAATTATCCATGCCATCTTTCACTTGAGGACAAAACCTCATAATCATGGGTCTAATAGAAACATGGATTTATGAATTTTAGGTGGCTATTTGTCAAAAATATGGCCATGTTAAAGGACAAAGAGCCTCTTCAATAATCATAGACACCTACCTTTGATCAAATGTGGACCAAATATTTTCTAGAGATGGAAAACTAATCTCATTTATTGTTTTTCCTATAGTCACATATATTGATGTAGACTTATATACTGTGTATCACTTTTGATTAAATCCATTAGGTCCAAAAGACCTATTTTTACCTTTGAACATATATAGAAACTAAGGGCTCATTATGTATAGGTCTCCTTTAAAGAATGGCAAACACAATCATCGAATGGACTGCGTATATTACAAACCTTTGAACTAGAGGTCTATATTTAAACTTGATGGAATCCATTTATATTATTTATAACTAAATGCATGGTCATGGCCTTTTAATGGTGCTCTAAAGAGATTTAATGGTGGGAAAATGACCCCATAGGACCTATGTTTACTTCCATAAAAAATTGGTTCTTGGGTTCAACCTTTTCCATCAAATATTGCTTGGGCCAATCAGAATGCTCCAAATTATCTTCATTCCCATTAGCCTCATAGATCCTTGTTATTATATCTTAATCCTTTTGACCTCCTGTGTACCATAGGATTAATTTTAATGAGTGAAAGTGGACTATTGATTTTTTGTCAATTTGAACATGCTCATGGCAATTGTCAATTGTGCATTGATCTTAAGATCCCATTATCAGTTTTTTGCCTTATGTGCTTATACTACATGGTGGCTTCTAAGCTCCTTAATATTTTGACCTACTTGTGCATCATTGGATCAAGATATGTGAAGTAATGTTGATCATTATATATGCTAGAACCCATTGTTTAAACTCAAATGGCTAACTCACAAGACTAGTCTGCACAAATGTATTTGATGTCTAGACAAACATATTTGACATCCATGTGACCATTATTAAGATTTATAAACCCTAAAGGCTATTTATCAAGTCTTAAATTTGATTTTTGTGCTCCCATAATTTTATGTCTATGTGACCATCATTGACATCCATGTGACCATCAAATTTTTAACCTTAATAATTAATTGCTTGAGCTCTATTTTGACTTTTACATGAACATCCCATTATATAGGTTTAATTTTGAACACTTAGATCTTGATATAGAAAGCTTGCATAGAAATGAAATTTTTAGAGCATGTTCTTGACATGAATAACTCCATGGAATTGTAATCTTTGGTTGGGGATGCTTTCTAAGTAGACTTATAAAATATGTAAGTGAACTGGTCCATTTGTTCCTACGTGATAGTCTAGTGATGGTTTGATACACTTAGGCTTATGATTAACCTTTTGCATGAATTTTCAAGGCTCAAATGATATCCTGTGGATTGCACAAAATCTACTTCATGTTCCTAAATGTTATGACCACCATAGAGACCTATTTTCCTAAATTTGGACAAATTGCACTTTAAGTAAACTTAAAGTGTTTCAAAAGTTTTACAAGCTACAGGATCTATTTGGTCCACTCATTATATCTAGAAAATATATTAATCTACTCATCCATTAGTAACCTAATCCATCTGGGCACAAACTTGGTATGTGGGCCAAAAATGGCCAACATGTTTGGTGACTCACACAGAAGCATGCCTGTTATGCTTGAGAACCTAGTCTAATTTGCCTTGACTCGTCCATTAGGCATATGGAGTCCCAAGTCTTCTCTCAAATAATCATGAAGATAACATAATGCTATCCATATATAGAACCTTCTTTGAAGCAATAAGATCAAAATAAATAAAACAAAAACGTGCCTAAGGAAATTATTGAAAAGGAAAAACATAATAGAAAAAAATGTACACAAGACACTTAGAAGAAAGCATAAATGATATTCTAATGTGCACAATATGTTACAATGGATGCAATGTTATTAAATAAAAAGGATTTAAATGAATTCCATTAACTAGGTTAGGTAATACCTCTCCATCTATTTGAGCAATCTAAAAAGCATTATGATCCCTGCATCCATAGATCAAATAAGGACCACTCCACAAGCTGCCAAACTTGGTTTTTTATTTGGTTTGGCCTTATTTGAGTCCCATTTGAGGACTAGGTCCCCTTATTTGAAACTCTTGATTGTAGCTCTATTGTCAAATGCATTTTTGACCTGAGCTTGATGTTACTCTAGTGTTCTCATATCAAGCTCCTTGGTTTACTCTAGCTCCATAAGCTCTATCATCCTCACATTCATGGAGTCATCCTCCATCAACTCAAGTTGATGGGATAACTTTAATGAAATAAGCTCAAGGTAGATAGTAAATTTGGCTTACCTTCCATACACAAGAACATATGGATAATTTCCAATGGTAGTTTTAGGAGTCACTCTATCAACCTACACCGCTATCCTTAGCTTGGTGTGCCATGTTCTCTAGTTCTCTTCCATGGTCCTCCTGATGATCCTTAACAAATTCTTGTTTGTGGACTCTACCAGTCCATTTCCTTGAGGATAGTAGCTAGAAGAGGTGGTGAGGTAGATGCCTATTTTTATATCCCACTCACTTGTCTTTATACTAAGTAATTTCAATGCATTATCACAAATTATGGTGGTTGAGACACCAAACCTTATCACAATGTCATCATAGAAATCCAGAACTACACCCTCATTTACCTCCTTCAAATCAATGTATTCTACCCATTTGGTGAAGTATTAAATTATAATGAGCACCCATTTATGCCCTACACTTGATGGTGGATTGATCATCCCTATGAAGTCTAACCCCCATTACATGAAGGGTTGCTCTACCTGAATTGGGTTGAGTGGAAGGGTTGCTAATTTTTACTTTCCTACAAAGAGAGTAGACTTTTGGCATTTTATAACCCATGTATGATAATCTTTGAAAATATTGGGATAGTAATAACCATCCCTCATTACCTTTGTTTTTATGGTTCTAAGTGCAAAATAGCCTCCTATAGGCCCATCATAGAAAAGCTCCAAGAGTTTGGTCACCTAGTCATCATCTATGCACCTAAGGAGTACTCAATTGAGGTCCCTTCTAAAAATAACTTCATCAACCAATGCATAAAGTATGGATTAAAACTTGAAATACCTTATTTTGGCTCTGTCTAAACCTTGGGGCCATTATCTTATTGTCAAATAGTAAGCCACATCTTGAAGCCATCTCTTTTGAAGTAGAGGTGCACCTAATTGTGAGTTGTCTTGGGTCACTAAAACAACTTCCTTATCTTCCTAGAGGTCATTTACCATGTGCTCACACAATCCCTTTCCCTTGAATAGCTTGGTGAATTTTATTTCCATGTCATATTCCATGGCCTTGGTGATCTAGCCTGCTCTCTTTTCACTTAAATCCTTGTTAAGGATAAAGTCCCTAACCCTAGGGTCAGACACCATAAGATGAATCCTAGTGTTATAGAGCATGGTCCTAAACTTCTTAAGACTCCTCAAGGCTATAATAAATTGTTTTTTAATGAAAGTGTACCTCACCTCATATCCTTATAGACCTTAACTAAAAAAGGCAATTAGTTGCTCTATTCCTTCACCATTCCTTTACATCAACATAACTGATATGTTGTCAACATTAGAAAAGGTGTACAAGATGAATTCCTTAGAGAAGTCTAGATTTATGAGGAAGGGTGCCTGGGCAATGGCCTACTTGATGGCTTCAACGGTTTTCTTGCCTTCATTAGGCCAAGAAAACACTTGGATCTTCTTTATCATGGTGGTGATAAGTTTGACTAGGTTTTCAAAACCAAGTATGATCCTTCTCACAAAGTTAATCTTCCCTAGGAAGTTTTGGATCCCTTTCTTATGCTTTCTCAAGGATAAGACTAAGATAACACTTAATATATCAAGGTTAATAGATAATCCCTAATTTGAAATAATGTGACCTAATAACTTACCTTCATGCATAGATAACACACATTTATTGGGATTTAAATAGATCCCATACTCTCTACATCTCTGAAATATCAGCCTCAAAATGTCCATGTGCTCACTAGCTTTCTTGGAGAAGATTATGATGTCATCTAAGTAGACTAGTAGCAGCACTTAGAAGGCCATGTCCATTTCTCTTTTAAAGGTTTCCCTAACATTGTAAGATACAAAATGCATATTTTGATAATCAAATGTGCCCCACTTGGTGGTGAAGGTAGTCTTGTACTAGTCCTCTTCTCTCACTAGCACTTGGTTATAACATGAATACCAATCCAAGAGAGAGAATCATTTTGAAGTAGTAAATATTTAAAGGAGTTTCTCCATGGATGGTATAGGGTAATGATATTGGATTCAATAAGCTTGGTTAATTCCTTTCTCATAAGCTCTTCAATCTTAGGGTTTATAGGCCTATGTTTCTACCTGACAGGCTTAGCACTAGCCTCTAGCTCTATAGTGTATTAGGCCAATTAAGGATAAAATCCCCTTAGGTCACTATATTTACAAGAAAATATGTCTACATATTCCTTAAAAATCTCTATGAAAATGTGCCTTTCAGCTTTAGTGCTTACCTTTCTAAGCTTGAGGATCTTGGCTTCAAAGATAAGAACTCTCTCATAGTTCTATTCATTAGTTTACATCATTAGTTTATCCTTCCTCATATGGTCCCCTTCATGAAAGAGACCTTCTAGGATGATTATCCCTTTAGGAAGATAATTGGACCTTAATTGAACAATCTACTCCTCATATTGATGCTGTAATTTTCTTAGTTTGATGGAGGAGAACTTTGCTTCTTACTCAAGAAACATGCAATCTATTTGTCATTTTCAAAGACCTACTAATGACCTTCATTTATCTATCTTTGATGGTATTATTACCACTTTGACTTGTGGTTTCACCTTGGTCCTTTTAAATTCATTAGGGATGTCAAAATAAGACCCCACAGTTGCTAATTTATTAGCATGTTGATTTTGGCCTCGTAACACTGATTAGATGTTGAAAGCCTCAAAGTCCTCAATTAGTTCCACACTTTATGTTTTTAAGACTTCATTAATGGAATATTAGTGACATTTTGGCTTCTAAATTGGTGCACAACTAGTTTACTATCCCCATAGACTTGAAATTGCTTAATCCCTCTCTTACTAGCCCATTGAAGGTTATGGATGAGACTTTCATATTCTACTGCATTGTAGGAGAAACTAAATTGGAACCTATATGAAAATAAGTAATTATCATTTGAAGGGGATATTAGCATAACACCTATACACACTCCATTATTTCTTCTTGAGCTATCAAATAAAAACTTCCATAAACTACCAGGGTCTTCTTAAGGCTTCATGAGGGATGGCAATGGCTAGCTTTCTTCATGCAAATAGTAGACACCCAAGTCCCTTTCTTTAACACCTTCTAATGCATCCACAAATTAGATATTATTCCATAGCTCATCCAAGAACATGTCTGGTACCTCTTGTAGATAAGTGTTCAACTCCTACCTCATTACAAATTAATCCTCATCAATGATGGTGTAATTAATGTTGACATTATTTGGTCCATAGGGATTTATATGGAATAATGAAATGGGCTAAACTTTTAGTAACACTTTGGCCCCATATCTTATTATGAATTCCATAAATGACCATTTTTCTACAAGGTATCCTCCAATATTTTTAGTGAACTCTCTAGATAGGCATAATGCAAAGTTAGGAGGCACATCCAAGATCAACACATCTCAAGCCAGTGAGACACTAGGATAAGTGTGTAGGTTCATATTGAGGTCTATGATTATGCCAGATGGCTTAGTGGAAGAATAATCTAGTTTTAGTACTCCTTTAAACTGGGGACCATACTTTAAACCAAGTTGGTTAGCTATGAATTTGGTATTAATGAGGTACTATCCCCACTATCGACTAAGTAATTATGCACTAGAGAGTTGCCAATGATCAATGAAATATTGAAGGCAGGAGGTTTGACCTCTTTATCTAGTTACCCTTCACTAGGCCCTTTGATTTCATTGCTGAAAACTTCATTCACCTTAATTGGTGGCTTATCTATAACTGTTGTAACATTAATCTTAGACAAAACTTCCTAAATAATGTCCACTTGACCAAGCATAAAAATCATATCCCACACTGGCACACTGACATTGGATTTATTCATTTTTTAAATAATGTTGATGGGTGAACCACAAACCTTTGTTTGTGATTTAGGAAGCACCATTATTATTTTTTGAACCTATGAGCCTTGGGGCACTAAAAGATTCCCTTTTATTTTGAACTCTTATAATTATTGAGACCTTTGGAACAGTAACAAGTTTGATTGTCTTGGATATTGAAAGAGTAATGGTAAGAGGCACCTTTCATGGTTCCTAGTTACCATCCATAGTCCTTCTTTTGAATCTTGTATTGGAAGCCACTGGAATGTATCCTTGGCTATGGCTAGCCTATTGGTTGAGTGCATAACACTCTTCTTGTTCATAGTTTGTCATTATACCACCCAACTAGCTTGGTCTTTGATTAGGTTTTTAACCTTTTTTTAGGCTCTTATGGCTTGGTCATCATAGTTACCTCTACATTCTAGGCCATGAGAGCTTGGTTGTACCCAAAATTAGTAGCTTGATGCCATTGATCATTAAATTATTTTGTGAAATTAGTGGTTAGGTTTATAGATTTCCCAAAAGGCTAATTCTAAGGCATGGTACCTTCTACTTCTTGAGCCACATTATTTTGAACTAGAAGAAATGTGTTGTAAGTTATTACAACATTAAGATTGTAATTATTCTACCTGTTGTAGCCATGCCACCCTTGTCCTTGGTTTTGACCTTGGCCTTGGCCTTGGTAGTTCCCTTTGTATGTTGGCCTACTTTATTGAAAATATTGTTGCTAAGGTTGACATGAACCTTGATAAGGCCTATTGAAATCCTATTTCCTCTTAACATTTATTATCTCATTCCCCAAGGACTTAAACATTTTTTTGAGATTTTGAAAGTTATTTTGCTCTAGTGAATCACTGGATCCACTATTGGAAGATTTCTCTTGTTTTGGTGTGGGTATTGTAAAAAAATTTGGTATAGAAGGAATGACATCCAGTGTGGGGATAAAAAGAGGATGTGGTATAATTTTAGGAAATAAGGGAATTGGTGGTCTAGGTATAAGCTTACCATCTTGAACCAAATATTTTTTTGCTTTGATGGCCACCTCATAAGCATTTAGAAGTATATTTCCTCCTAAATATTGGATCACCACTACTATATCACTATTTAAATACTTCAAATAATACAGAAAGGAAAAGTTAGGAGTTGGTCTAAATGAGACTGGGATTCTATCCCAAGTTTTTTGGAACCTTATGTTAAATTCTTGCTTGACTTCATGAGGAGTTTTCTTAATGGCAGTTAGTTGCTCTATAAGTAAAAATGGTTACTTTTGTCCTCAAATATTTTACACAAGGCCTCTCCTAGTTGGTCTCATGTTTGAATGGAATTATAATCAAGGCCTCTATACAAATCTAAGGCCTTTCCTTTGAAATAAGTATCTAATAACCTAATATTTATATTTTCATTAGTGACATTATGGATATTTCAAAAATTGGCTATGTCTATGAGGTGCTCAGAAGGTGTTGTAGCTTGGTCACAACATAATAGAAAACACTTTTAAGGGATATAATTGGGATAGGATCATATTGGGCAAGGGCAAAAGGACTTTGGCCATTAAAATCCATAAAATATCTAGGGATTGCCATGGATACAAAAGGATTTAGTAAATGTCCTTTTGCATGGGTAGGTCTTGAAAATGACTTAGGAGCAAAGGTTCCTTGATATGGATGTGTATTAGAAAACCTTAATAATTTTGATAAATTTAAAGGTAGTTAAATAAATTTAAAATTAATACCTCTTGAAGTTGACCTTATTGTCACCTTTGGCATGAGAGATAACTACTGCTCTATACTAGAGTGTTGATTGTTCCTTTTAGAGTTACCAAATGATGTTATTTACGAGCTTAACTACTATAAATTTGATCAAACTAACATAAAATTTGATAAATGTTCCTTTTATACTATGGCTCCATTAGGCATGTCAAAAACTATTATATATTCCTTTTGGAGCCACCATATGATGTTACTTGGGAGCTTAGCTACTATAAATTTGATCAAACCAACATCAAATTTGATCATTCTTCCTTGAATTGTAGTCCCATAAAGCATGATATAAACTATTGTATACTTAATTTTCACCCTTGGAGAGGGTTCTTAAATATCTCTCCATAAGCTACATGATGGGAATAACCTCAAATCACGGGTATCTTGTGGTGAGGTTGAACCTCTAGAGAATGCCAACTTCCTCTTGATGCTCCCCTAAACTAATGCTAAACTAATAATTCATAAGGGAAAGGGTTATAAATATGGTTAAGGGATCCTAAGAAATATAAAAAGTGTGATGCACCAAATTCAAATGGATACTCATATAATCTTGAACACACACTGGATCAGCATAGAAAAACTATAGCTCACACAACCTCACTATCTCACTAGTTGCATAAATATTCCATAAAAGAGGTTCCAAATAGAACACTAATCTAGATGTTCAAGTTATCTTGAAAAAACCTTAAAATAGGAAAGTATAAGGATATTAAACTAGGAAAACTCCCCTTCACAAATTCACCATACACAAGCATACTTAGCACTAATTGAAAATAAGATATAGGCAAAGAGTTGATCCTATTACTTCAAAAGGTAGTTCTTACAATATTTTAATAAGGTTTAACCATATCAAGTGTGCACACTTTTTTTAAGAGTCTCAATGAGTATCCTTGTCCCAAAAAATAATGAAAACTTCCAAGAGATAATAACCCCTTCAAAGGGAATGAAACTAGGATATATAGGAGAAGGGAGAGAGAGAGAGAGAGAAAGAATGTAGGAGCACACCATCAGAGAGAGAACACATTGTCTTGGATCATTAATTGAGATTGAACTACCACATTTATTTACTCTAATTAATTTATTTCCACCCTTTTTTATCAATCAAGAAATTTTTTTTGGTTTACCAATCTAAAAAGTCCCATAAGGCCCCAAGAATGCATTGAATGCCCCTAGCTATAGTTTCCAATACTAGACCTTTTATTTAATTCTTTGTGACATCTTTCACTTGAGGATAAAACCTCATGATCATGGGTATAAAATAAAAATGGATTTATGCATTTTAGGTGGTTTTTTTTTTATCAAAAATATGGCCATGCTAAAGGACAAAGAGCCTCTTCAATAATCATAGACACCTACCTTCGATCAAATCTAGACCAAATATTTTCTATAGATGGAAAACTAATCTCATTTATTATTTTTCTTGTAGTCACATATATCGATGAAGACTTATAAAATGTGTGGCCATTTTTGTCTCTATTAGGTCCAAAATACATATTTTTTCCTTTGAGCATCTATAGAAACTGAGGGCTCATTATGTACAAGTCTCCTTTAAAGAATGATAGACACAGTCACAAAATAGACCCCATATGTTAAAAAACTTCAAACTAGAGGTCTATATTTAACCTTGATAGCATCCCTTTATATTATTTATACTTGATTATATTTACATGTCCTTTTAATAGTGCTCAAACAAGCTTTAATGGTTGTGGAATGACCCCACAAGACCTATTTTTGCTTCCATCAAAAACTGGTTCTTGGATTCAACCTTGTCTATCAAATATTGCTTGGGCTAATTAGAATACTCCAACTTATCTTCATTTATATTGGCCTTGAAGATCCCTATTATCATATCTTGACCCTTTTAACCTCCTACATACTATAGGATCAAGATTTTTTAGCAAATATGGTCCATTTATTTTCTATCAGCTTGAACATGCTCATGCCACTTGTCAATCACACATTGATCTCAAGATCATGTTATCAATTTATTTCCTTATGCACTTACAGTATGTGGTTTCATCTAAGATCCTTAACCATTTGACCTAATTGTGCATTATTGGATAAAGATATATGAATCAATGCTAATCATTAGATCTACTAGGACCCACTTTTTGAACTCAAATGGCTAACTCATGAGAACAAATTTTGACATTTATGCAAATGTATTTGACATTTGTGAGAACATATTTGACATTTTCATGACCATCATTAAGATTTTTTAACCCCAATAGATATTTTTTGTGTCTCAAATTTTATGTTTATGTGCCCATAATTTGACATCTATGTGAATGTCATTGATGTCTATGTTACTATCAAACTTTTGACCTTAATAATTAATTGTCTAAGCTTTATTTTGATGTTTGTACGAATGTCCCATTCTACAGGTTCAATTTTGAACACTTAGATATATAGATAGAAAGCTCACATGGACATGAAATTTATAGAGCATGTTCCTAACATGAATAACTTCATGGTGTTGCAATATTTTGGTTGGTGATGATTTCTAAGTGGACTCATAAAATACATAAGTGAACTAGTCTATTTTTTCTTATGTGACATTTTGGTTATGGTTTGGCTCACTTAGGCTTATTCTTAACCTTTTGAATGAATTTCCAAGGCTCAAATGAGCTTCTAGGGCTTGTGCAAAACCTACTTCATACTCCTAAATGTTATCACCACCATGGAGACCTATTCTCCTAAATTTGGTCAAACTACACATTGCATGAACTTAAAGTGTTTCAAAAGCTTTACAAGCTAGATGATCTCTTTGGTCCACTCATTCCATCTAGAACATCTATTCATCTACTAATCCATTAGAAACTTGATCCATCTAGGCATGAGCTTGGTATGTGGACCAAAAATGACCAATAGATAGTATAGGAGATCCATACCATAAGTATTGAAGTAGAATATTTTCATGATAAAAATAGTTGGTAGATGTTTTCCCACTATTTTTTGAATTGTTCAGTTGATGTTCCTAGTGTTTGATTGATATAGGTCCCTTTTCATGGTTGGTAGGTTCCAAAGTGGTTGTTACATGTTCCCACCTTAGTTGAGGTTCCCATGACTAGTTGATAGTGTTCCCATTTCTTGATTGATTTTTTCTGATAATCAAAGTGTAAGGAAGTAGCACAAAGGAAGGTCAAGACATATGTATGCTACTTAGTTATAATATGGTGTTTCTCACCATGTTCACACTAAGGTAGGAATGTTAGGAAATTTTTATATGAACATTAGTTATTATTACATATGAGAATAACTAATTAGTGTGATGTAATTGAGCTTTAATAAATAAATCATATAGTTTATTATTTGAGTGAGCTGTGAGAACAACTCATGTAGATAAAGTATGCTGAGTGCATAATGTGATTAAAGAGATATTATTAGTAGAGATATTTGAGGGAGAATATAGTTGTCAAAGATAAGACTTGACTTCTAGTCTATAGGGTCAATCATTTGTATAGTAATCTCTTCCATACTATGAATAAGATGTCCCAAATATAAAATGTCTCATATGCATGAATTTAATAAAATATGATTATTAGTTGAATGTAAATATTTATTATTATTTTAATCTTGTGAAATATGAATTGATTTCTATCAGTAATAAATCTAAGTCCTTTCTAGTGAAGGGACACTAAAGGAAAAGGGGAGAAACTATTTCCTCCTCACACTCACAAAAGATGCACATGTTTGGAAGAACCATTCCCATTTTCCTTAGGTTATCCACCATTAGGATTTTGTTCTAAATAGATAAATAATAGAAAAGGCTTATTTTAGGAATATTATATTTTTTCTAGAGTAGTTTCTAATGGAAACCTCCTGAAATAGGATCTAACTTTATTAAATAGTTGTATTTAACACTATATATATCATTGTCCATGGCATACCAAACTATCTCATCCTCTATTTGATCTTGACTAATGTGGTACCCTCTAAGCTATTAATTAAATGTTTTTAAAATGACTAAAACATAGGAAATCAATGAATTTAGATTGATTTTTTTATATACTTTTCATTGGGAACTCACTTTGAAATATTCCATCAACTTCTCTCCAATTGAATTTTTAATCCTATTGCCTAGACCATCCTAAGGTTAGATCAAGTTTAAAGGGTAATTATGAAGCCAAGTGTCTTCACAAAACATAGCCTTTATCTCTCCTTCACACATTAAATCTACATCCTTTCTCTAATAGCTCCTACTCTTAGCCGCATTAATCCAAAAGATAAAACCTTGTTGAGAGTCTCTTATAGTCATAAACTTATCCACCTCCCTAGTGTCTGGTAATTTAAATTTAATGGTACTAGTCCATAAACTATCTTATGTTAACATTATCTAACCCAAATTTTATCCTCTTGATACTAATACCACCTTATTCTTTGGGGAGGAAGACTTTATTGCACTCCAAAATATTAATTTTGTGTTTCTCCTTTATGTTGGACTAAAATATTTTTTGAATATTTTTTATTTTGTCAATAATTTTGTTGATAATCTTGAATAAAGATAATAGGTCAATTACGAGATTCTAAAAGGATATTTAAGGAGTTGTAACTTACCAATTTGGCTAAGTATAATACTTTTATAGCCTAATTAATTATTTTAAAATCTATCCAAGAGATTGGTCTAACAACGTGTTTCCAATATTACACTATTACAAAAATAATGATATATAATTTAAAAAACTAATAAAACTACATATAAATGACCAAACATGATCATGTGACCATTAGTAGTTTATTACCAGTAATTTATAAGATGACCAAATTGATGACAACCATTTTTAATCATTTAATGGTTGTTTTGATTGATCTATTTGTTATTATATTTAGTTGTTGATTTAGTCATTTATTGTTGTAATCTAGTCACTTATTTAGTCATTTTTTATTCATTGATATATTTAGTTATTAATTTAGTCATTGATTTTTGTTAACTGGTCACTTATTTAGTCATTTTTGTTCACTAATTTATATTCATTGGTAGTGTATTTAGTTATTAATTTTAATCATCATTTTAATCAATTTGGTAGTATATTTAGTCATTTTTATTCACTGATTTCATTGATCATCATTGTGTCCTGATCACATTTGTTACATTTTGGGGAAACTTAGCTACACCAACATATAATCGATGTAATTTTAAATTATCAATTATTGAAAGAAGAATTTATAAAACCTTAAAATGGATTACAAATGATGATTACAGACACCCATTACACTATTTTACTTGTTACATTCTGTAGTTGGGGGTATCTTTTCAGCTTCCATTAGATGCATAAGTAGTAGTAGTAGTAGTACAGAAATTTTAGATATATCTAGCTAAAAAATGCAGAGAGATGTCAAATTTTAGACTCTTATTTTAGATTTCTCACATACCATATTGATTAAGACTCCATTAACTTCTTCATTAATTTATAGCTGACAAGAGTATGAAAAAATTTAAGTCATAATATTAAGTATAGAAAAGGTAATTCCAATTACGCTGCAGGTTGCTTAAGTCACCTCCAATTAAGTAATAAGAGTACCTTAATATTAAGAACAAGAAAATTAGCTCCAATTACACTAGAAACTAATTATGTCACCTCCAATTACAACACTAAAAAATATTCCTGTATTCATGTGGCCATGAGACTTTTAAATGGCCCATATTGTATGGTAGTGATCCTTAATTTTATTCACAAACCACATAAAATGCATAAATATTATTTTTCTTAATATGTAGAGCATGAATATGATTAATCCATAAATATTTCTCCGTAATCAACATTTACAGCATTAGGGAATATAGTTTACTAAAACTTGAAACTCAGGATGCATTAATAAATGTTTGGGTATTAGATATAGGTGCCACAAAACATATGACATAATGATGAGAATTTAAAACATATGACATAAAACATAGAGAAACATAGTCAATCATTCATTTTCACATAATGAAACAACTATTAAGAAGGAAAAATAATAAAATTTTATTGAGAAAAGGTGTTCTTATATTAGATACAAGATAGAAATATGTGTCTTTGCTTTGAAAAATGTGTTAATACAAAGTGTGTTTCTCAGTGCTGTGACCAAGAAAATTGAGTTACAATTCCTTCATTTACTTATACAGCTCTAAAATAGATTAAAACACTAATAATATCCCTGAACAACACATTCAAACTAATGCATAAAGCAATGGGTCAAGTTGTCTAACAACTAGTACATGATAAACATCAACTATGTCATTTTTTTCAAATATTTTAGTGGTCACTGTGTGAAGGTCCCTTATTTCTCTTTTAGATGGACAAATCCATATATTTTGTCTTTATAAGCAAGGGCTAGTTAATTTTGAGCTTTAAAATATTTACATTTGTATATCCTATTCCTTTTAATTTAACTCCATGTACAATAGATAGTGAGTGAATCTGCCCAATGCCCACATCAGCACCATCAAGTGGATCCAACACCTAGACTTTATCCCTTTATTTGAGTTTATCAATAAATGTCTACAAAAAAAAATACACATTATAAAACACAATTATATTGAAAAAATAGAGTGGGGTAATGGTCACATATAGAGTTTAAGAGGAAATTCAAACTGATTCTGGGTTCTTTAGGAAGATAATGATGACCTAAGGAAAGGGGATTCACAACGTGTTGATGGAAATTTAGTATATTATAGAGTTGAAGTGATTCAAATGGAGAATAGTTTAATAGGATCAAATGCAATTGAACTTGGCCATATGAAACAAGGGCCTAAGCATAAATTGTGTCCCAATAACAGGGAGGGTTTCCCTATGAGTGGAGCCCCAAACCAAAGGCTTGATATACTCAACCTTTTGGAATATTTTGATCCAAAATATGTGGGATAAAATTACTTCCTAGAAAGGAAAATGACTCTCATGGGTAAGGAGACTAACAATGATCAAAGTGGTTATCTCATCCATGTCAATCTACATCATGTCTTGCTTGGTACTTCTGAAGGGGGTAGAGAACAAACTTGACCAACTCATGCAAAAAAAATTTGGTAAGGCACAAATGAAAAGGACAAGTTAAATCTTGTGTCTTGGGACAAGCTTTGTAGATCCAAACAAGAAGGTGGGGTTGGCTTAAGAAATTAGGCAATTCAAAATAAAGTATTAGTATTTAAACTAATTTAGAGGATGCATAAGGAACCCACAGTAAATGGGCCTAGATTTTGAATAGGAAATATTTGGGAAATGTTTCTTCTAAAGGTATTTTGATATTCAAAAACACCACAAAAGGATCAAGGATATGGAACTTCATGAATAATTTCAAATCAGTCATCATGGATTTAATATCATGGGATGTTCATGATGGTAATAAAGCTAAATTCTGGTCTGATTCTTGGGTAGGATATCCAAAATTGGATGACATTCTACACATTCCACATATCAAGGAGACCCTCTCCAAGGTTTGGCAAACCACGGTTAAATATTACATAATTATAGATCCAGTAGAAGGAGGTGTAGGCTAGAAATGGAGGGATTTTTCAATATTCAATTTTAACCCCTAGGAGGTGGATAGTCTCAACTATGAACTAAATAAAAGAACATTGGTTTTTAGACAAGGAGAGGACTCCATTGTTTAGTGTGGTTCAAAGACTAGGATATAATTAGTTAAGGTAGGTTATGTAAGTATAGTAAATACATAAGGAGGTATTAGGAGCATCATCCCTATTCAATATTACTAGAATAATTTTGGAATTCCTAAAGTAGGATTATTCACTTGGGCAAATCTGAAGAAAAGGATTCTAACTATTGAAAGATTTAGGAAGATGGGTTTCCATGGTCCTTCTTGATGTCCTTTATGTAGAGCCCAAGAGGAGATAGTGGATCACATTATTCTTGGCTATAAATTCTCTTTTGAATGTTGGAGGTGGTTATGCACAAATCTAGGATGGAAGAGTGCCCTTCCCAATGATATAATGACTTTGTTTCAATACTAGCCCAATATAAAAAGACATTCTACTTATCATTGTTTATGGTTGATAAGTCCTGCAATTATAATCTGGGAACTCTGGAAGGAGTAGAGCATAAGATTGTTTCAAGATAGGGAAATGAGTCTCAAATCTCTCCAAAACAAGATTGAAGCAAGTATTATGGAAATAGTTAATAACAAATTAAACTCTATTAGCTAAAAGGAGGTAGTCTTTTCAGACCGGGATGGTAGTATGAGGCTCAAATGGGGTGGTTTGAGAATTCCCCTTGTTTTGGATTAGATGGTCAGAATAGAAAAGAATAATGTCAATAATTATTTTAGAAAGGGCCACCAGTAGGATGGGTAAAGTTAAATTTTGATGGATTGAATAGAGGAAATCCGGAGGCTTCAAGGGCAAGATATATAATTAGGGATTAGTAAGCAAGAACTTTAGTCACTTCTGCTAAACCACTTTTATAAGGCATTAATAATGAAGTTTAATTCAAGGCCTTATTGTATGGGTTGTTTTTTTGTAAAATTATCAAAGATAAGAAAGTGGAAATTGAAAGTGACTTAACTATTGTCATAAATGCTATAAGAATAGGGAAGACTCTAAAGTGGAAGTTAAATTCTCTTTTAGAAAAAGCCCAAAACTTGAATAGTACTTAATTTCATGTGGTTTCATAGCACTCAACTCAAGATTAGCATGATTACTTATACTATGAATATTGTATGCATGCTTTTCAAGTTCATCATCATAATTATCACTATCAGCATTGACATGAAGTTGTACAATTTTGTAGAGAGCTCTATTGATAGGGCCTTTTTCTTTTCATTCTGATTTCATATAATTGCTTTGCATGTGGTTTAATCATCATGAAAAAATTAATATAAATCAATTAAATAATGCAAAATCTATAAAAAAATTTCCAAATAACATTTTAAGCATGAAGAATGACAAAACATTGGGATAGATTAACTTATAACTTAAAGAATGTAAAATCTATAAATGTTTGTCCAAAATAAGAATGATAAAACATTGGGACAAATTAACTTACAAATTAAATAATGAAAAAGTGATAATTTTTTGTCCCAAATAAAATTTTAAGCATGAAGAATGATAAAACATTGGGACAACAAACTGACAACTATTATATTACCTCAACTAATTCAGCATAACTATAATGATTGTGATGCATATTCTTGTCTAGTTCATCATGATCACTATCAATATTGGTAGATCTATTGACATCATGAAGGAATTTTTATTTTATTTCTACTTTGATAAATTTTCTCTTCATGTGGTTTAACCATCATGCCAAAAAATATACAAAGCATTCAATATTCAAGTAAAGAATGCAAGCTATAAATTTATCCAAAATAACATTTTTTAAATCACTCTAACAATAAATAAATTGGGTTGGATTCTCCTACGCTCATATTTCAATAATCTACTTATTAAGAGGTATTTTTATACAAAATTTCTAAACAAAAATAAATGAGATCAATAGAGCCTCTTACCTCATCTAAATCTATGGATTTATGTTCATTCCATATAATTGACAATATCTTCTACACCTACTTCTGTATTACTATTTTCCACCTAAAATATAATGTCAATTTCAACATATAATTAGTTCAATAAAAAATCAAAATAAATAACACAATATAAATTGAACCAAAAATCCATACACTTACTACATATTTGTCCATTTTGGCCTACAACCCACCTCAGACAAATGTATATCCAGTGCTCACATTATCTCTTGCTCTCTTGCCTCTGTTACTCTTTGCCAAATATTGTTCAAAATTCATACTTTATTTCAATGCCTTCCACTATTTGGGAGATAGAGTGGAGTCTAACCTCTCTTTTCCCTACATGATTATTTTTCTATAATTGTATCTAAAATTGTTCTTCAAAATTCTCAACTTTTGCTTGTAATATTTTATAGATATTTGTCCACCAGTAGTCTCAAAAGCATTTTCCATTTTTTGTATAGCATTTCCCATAGTTCATGGATCTCTCTCTGAAAACCTTGATTTTCAAATATATAAATGGGCCCTACATCTTACGCCTAATTCAGAGACCCACTTTGTAGTATTTGGCCCAATGGGCTCACCATCTCTCAATACCTCAACCAAGAATGGCTTCTTTCCTTCTAATTTTCTTTATTCTTCATTCCTCTCTATAGATCTATACAAATCTTGACTCAATATTTATCTTTTGACAAAATTAGAAATATTTTATTTTAAACCACTACCATTATTTCTAGCTAATCTACTAGTTCCATCAAAAGTTTTAGATGCAACAGGTGCACTCCAAAACATAGTAGATGTAAGCAGTCTCTCTTCATGAATTTCATTAACTAAAAATTCATGCTCCTTGGCCACATTAGGTGCAACATGAGTAGGTAGATTAGTACCAGTCTCCATAGATTTAACTTCAAACACATCCTTTAATGTTGAATAAATCATCTATAGACCTATTGTTCCTTTTCTCTATTGTTTTTCAATAATATTTCTTAGACTTTGTGCTAAGAGATCATCATGATGTTGCACATCACCATGTGATATATCAAGTTGCACATCACCATGTGCTATATCAAGCTACACATCACCATGTGATATATCAGGCTACACATCACCATATGCTATATCAAGCTGCACATCATCACAACTATTATTTTCTCTAAATACATTTGTTGAATCACAAATATGTTAGTTTCTATGAGATGGTAGCACTGTATCTTTTCTTTCCTTCTATTTTTTCTCCACATTTTCTTTGTACTCTTGTTCTTGCCTAAAAAATAATAATATCATATTATGTCTTATATACATAAAGCTCTTGCCTATAAAATTTCATTAAACACTATTAAATAAATAAAATACTACTTAGTAGATTTACAACTTGCCTATTTGTCAAACCAAGACATGATAAATATTCATTATTCTTGGCCACTTTTTCTCTATAAAATCACTTATAATCTATCAATGAAATTTCAACATTATCATCAACTAATTTGTGCCTTATAGTCCTTTTCCTCATTTCCTAAAGTCCAAATAAACAATAATGTATAAATCAACAACTTGAATCAGTAAAACTTTATTGAGTTCATAAGTTGATAACTGTTGACTTTCTAATCTATTGATAACTACAAATGGAAACTTAAAATAGAATTCAGTTTATAGATTAAAAATAATTTGTAGTTAAAGACTAAGAAGATGTTTACAATTACAGGTATCATACTATCAATATGACTATCCCTTATTTCAATTAGATATTGACACTTATGAATCTTGATCACTCATTTTTACATCTACTTGATTTTCTTCCTCATCCTCATCTATGACATGTAATACATTATCTCTCCCAATATCTTCTTAAAACACTCCATCATCATCTTCATCTACTTCTTCGAATGTTTCTTGTAAATTAACATATTGCCCATTAGGTATTATATCGATAACTTCCATGAATTTTCATTTAGAATGAGACTATTTGAATGACATATGACTATCATGGGATTCTTACATCATCAATTAGAAATTATTGGTTCATTTAAAGAGGGGAAACATATGACTCATTTGTCTCTCATAAAAATTGTCCTATATTTTTATGTATAAATCCATACTGATCAAATTATTCTGTGAATATTCAGAACCACTTACATTTTAATAACATAGGACTATTTTCACCAAAAACCACTTGAATAATTTCTTGGATGAATCCAACATAAAATTTCTTCTCAATTTCATGAAGAAATTCAGCACTAACAACACAATCACAATTTATCTTTCCTTTGTCTTTTTCTTCCACTCTTAAATGACTATCATAGGCCCACATTCCACTAAAATCCATATCCCATAAATGTGGAGATTGTGAAATCTCACTTTCCTCTATTTTTATATATTGACCTTCTTCTTTTGCATCATTGACTGCATTAGTAATCCATTCTTCAAATTTTGGAAAAGAATCACCTCCAATCAAATCATGATGTCCACGATTTTGAGGTCAATGTTGCATTAAAGCTTGATTCTCTTCTTCATATTTTCTACATAGAATATTAATGTACAAATAGTAATATTAATAATATAAATTTGTAAATGCAATTAAGTAAATAAATTATTGTGTAATTTTTTTTACCTATTCCACTTATTGAACATGTGTTTTGAATAATATAGGCATGTATCACACTTATTTTTTGATGTGATAGCTTGAAGTGACATCCATTGTCTTCTAATACTTCACCTACAACTCTCTCATCTTCATCATCATCCCATACACATTGATTGACATTTTTAAAATCCTTTATATATTTTATGCAAAATCCCATGGCCTCTTGTATTGAATATCCCTCAGACATGTTGCCTTCTAGTGTTTCCCTAGTACAAACATTTTTTTTCAAAACCTTCATATATCATTCTATAGGACACATCCATCTCATTCTTATTGGGCCATAATACTCTAGTTCATATTCTAGATGTATCAAAAGATGCATAGAAATATTAAAAATTGTTGGTGGAAATTCTTGTTCCAATAGACAAAGGACTTCAATAACATCCTCCCTCAAACTATCAAATTTTGAACTAATACATGTAAACTCATTATCTTTAATAAGGAATCTCTTAAAGTGAATTTGATTAAATGACCATCCCTTAAAAATTTAATTTCTTCAATTCCTTTCCATAATTCCATTAGCTCATCATATAATAGCTCTAGATAAGCATTGATTCTATCTGAAGTCACACTTTTCTTTCTTAATATAATTAATGATAGCATTAATAAAAATGGTTTAGTTGTTAACCATAGAGGTAAGTTATATTTTATTAAAAACACTGGCCAAGTTTACCATTTAGTACTTTGATCTGAGAATGGGTTCACCCCATCTAGAGCCAAACCCAACCTTATATTATGAGGATATTGAGAAAATTAGGCCATCTATTATCAAATTCCAACATGCCTTAGAATCAGGCACATGTCATTGTTTTCCATTAGTGAGTTTAGTAATGTCTCTGCACCTATACATTTGGAGTAATCATAGGATTATCAAAAAGTGGTGAAGAACCTTTCTAGGAACCACAACTGATTTTAACCCTTGTTTATACCTCACTTCATGACATTTTAGACATTCACTCTCACTTGAAAAATTATTGTAAAATAATACACAACAATTCATAAATGTGTGGATGTTTTTATACCCTAAGCCTAACTTAGGGATTTTATTTTTACATTGACTTCATTTTGTTGGTAATGTGGATTCAAGTGGTAAAAATGAACTTAATAATGCCAATAACTAATCTACACTCTCATTTGTCCAACCAAACACCACTTGAAAGTTAAGAATTTTAAGGATTATTGTCAAATGACTTAACTTTAAATTAGCATACATAGGCTTTAAATCACCCTCCATCAACTTGGTCCAATCATCATTTAGACCCTCATTAAACATTCTATCAACTTTAAACCCTTCATCTAACATTCTATCTCTCACACTCTATAATTCTATCATATCTTTAGAATAATTGTAATCCTAAGGGATTATACCACGATGTCCATATCTTATAATATGTCAATAAATCAGATTTCTTTTTCTCACCTTTCCACCAAGACAATCATTACATGGACATGGATATTTGTCCATGTCCCTCTCATCGGCTACTCTCTAACCAAATGCATGGTATTAATTTGTATTCAACCTTCGACGTTGATCCATCTATAATGTTATACACATAGCAACAAAAATCTTTTGTGGAAAAATTTGGCAAACCAAAAGTTCAAGATTTTTTGAAAATATCAAGAAAAAATCAAATTTTTAAAAAAATGTAAAAAATTGTAGACTAAGAGACAAAAAATATTTTTTAAATTGAAAGGCATTTCCATAGAAATAGAGTTATAGAGTGTAAATAAAATAGAGAGTTTAACTAATGAATTATAAAAAATAGATTTTTTTAGTTTATATTCAAATTGCTAATTACATTGCATTACACATCTTTCAAAATCAAAACATTACTTCACCTTGCATAACTAATAACTAGATGTTGATATATGACAAAATTTCAATTACAATATAGTTTTTATAAATTCAACCTAATAATTTATGCAATTAATTCACATTTCATAACTAATAACTAGGAGTAGATGCGAATTACATTTACTTGTCATGGCATCCCATAAGACCAAATTTCTTTGAAGCATTTTTTCAAATAGTTCACTACTTTATCTATGCTACCACATTTTTCATACATGTCTACCAAAGCATTTTATCAAATAGTTCACTACCTTGTTGATATGGCTAAAATCCTAAAACAATTGCTTTCAAACAAGCTATGGATGCTTAGAAAAAATCTATCAAAGCATAATAGTAAGTAACAACATAGACAAGGTAGTGAACTGGTTGAAAAAATTCCTCAAAGAAATGTGGTCTCATGGTTATGGAATGCCATGACAATCCATAATAATTCACTTGTCATGGCATTCCATCACCATGAGACCACATTTTTTTGAGGCATTTTTTTTCTCAAATTCATAAAATTCATCATAAGAGTCCATATTCCTTTTAAAATTATTCTAGGAGTCATTCATAAGCATCCCATATCATGTCCATGTGAAATAAATTTGTATTTTGATCATTGATGTGTTTTTTGTCTCTTATCACAGCCTCATAGTACATTCAAATAGCTTTGGCAGGTGTGTGAGAACCAAAGGAAGTGAAAAGATAGTTACCACTTCCCCACAACATGTAGGAACTTAACTTACGATGTTTTGGTATATATAAACTAGTTACTTCAGCCTCACAGAGGTCTCAAAAGTAATTAGTGGGCTAGCAACAAGAGTTTGATTAACATATAATATAAATGCCTCAAAAAATGTGGTTTTATGGTGATGGAATTCCATGACAATCCATAACAATTCATTTATCATGGCATTCATCATAGAATTCCATCATCATGAGACCACATTTATTTGAGGCATTTTTTTCAAAATTTATAAAATTCATCCTTGGAATCCATATTCCTTTTACAATTATTCTAGGAGTCATTCATAAGCATCCCATATCATATACATGTGAAAGACATTGTGTTTTGATCATTGATGTGTTTTTTGTCTTTTACCATAGCCCTATAATACATTCAAATAGATTTTATGGGTGTGTAGGAACCAAAGGAAGTGAAAATATAGTTACCACTTCCCCATAGTATGCAAGAACTTCACCAAAAGTGTTATGGTATATAGAGACTAGTTATTGTGGCCCTGTAGAGGTCTCAAAAGTAATTGGTGGGCTGGTGGCAAGAGTTTGAGTAGCATATAATAAAAATGCCTCGAATAAATATGGTCTTATGGTGATGGAGTTCCATGACAATCCATAACAATTCACTTATCATGGCATTCCATCACCATGAGACCACATTTTTTTCAAGCATTTTTTCCAAAATTCATAAAATTCATCCTAGGAGTCCATATTCCTTTTACAATTATTCTAGGAGTCATTCATAAGCATCCCATACCATACCATGTCCATTTCCATGTGAAATACATTTTTATTTTGATCATTGATGTGTTTTTTGTCTCTTACCATAACCCTGCAGTACATTCAAATAGCTTTGGTGGGTGTATAGGAACCAAAGGAAGTGAAAATATAATTACCACTTCCTTGCAGCATGTAGGAACTTCACTTACAATGTTGTAGTATATAGAGACTAGTTACCATGGTCCTGTGGAAGTCTTAAAAGTAATTGGTAGGTTGGTAGCAAGAGTTTGAGTATCATATAATATTTCACCATGACCCCATGATAAAAAAAATGTTGACCTATGGTGATGTAGTAAGAGAAAATAGTAAAGGTTCACCATAGCCCCAAAGTGGATAAGAAGATAAATGGTGGTATGGTGGTAAGGATTAAGCCAATAGGCAACACATATCGTAGCCTTGTGATAGTTCAGAGAAGGTCTTGCAGGCTAGTGGTAAGTGGTAAAAGTTATATAAAGTATGTCCCATGATCCCACAATAATTTTCTACATAATTCCTTTTTATTTTGATATTTTAAAAGATTGTTTATTTTAATTTTATACAAATACATTTAATTTATTTTAAAATATCATCTATTATATATGCACTTATCGATCCACTTGATATTAAATTAATTAATATTTTTATATCACCTTTTATTATTACCTTTTTCCATCCCTTCAACACTACTAAATGCATCCTCTTTAGGAGTGCCATGTTGTGTCCACCCAGTTATTTTCATCATTCCTAATATCCAATGAGCATACAAGACAAGGTTGATCTTGGTGGTCCCTCAAGATTCCTCCACTACCTACTATTTTTAGATTACCTTATTATATATATATATATATATATATATATATATATTGTATTTTTAAGTTGATACACGATCTTTTTTTTTCTTTAGAAAAAAATCATAATTTCATATTTAAAAATAGGAAATTGGATAATATCATATGCATATAAAAGTATACCATAGGGATGAAATACATGGATATAACCATCCAAGAAATCCAAACATAGAAAGATTTGAAGTATAAGGCACTCAGAGAAAAATAAACTAATATAAAAAAATTGTTTATTAAGTAGACAAGAAAGATGTTAAGGGTAAAGAAGTATCCTTACCACATTAGTCTTATCTAACTAAGTGTTAGAGTGAGCATTCACATTCATTCATAGAGTTAAGTTTGATTTGGAGTGTTTTGTTATAATTGTTGGATTGTTTTCTTTGTGTACATGAACAATATTGTGTTGTGTATTTATTTAGAAAATCCACCTATAATTTGATTGATCACAATAATAAAATGATTTTTATGAAACCAACTCATTAGCCTATTTATTAGTATTTTCTTATTTTTCAACATGTCAAATCCAATATTTACAGTGATATAGTAAACAATGAAGGGATGCCAAAAGATCCTACAGTCCCACAATGGTTAGATCAAAGGTTGGTAGTAACATGATATGAGGTATAAGGGGTAGCATGTATCCCACCATCCTATGATGATGTGTATCAAGGCTTATAGGGTGGTGGTAAGTGGTGAAAGATTTGGTATAACCATCTAAAAGCTCTCACGGTCCCATGATAGATCTAAATAGGTCTTGATGTGATGCGATAAAGTATTAAATGCTAAAATGATAATATTGCTGCCCTAAAGTGGTTATCATTGATGCCTATGATTGAAGTGCCTACCCAGCCATTAAATTAGACCAAATCAATAGTCTATGTTTGAAATATTTGAATGCTAATATTTTTTGATTTTGTGGCATGAACTAGAGTAATGGAGAAATTACAAGCTCTATAGCACAATAAAATTTGGAATTTCTTTGTATTTTGTCATTCAAAAAATTCAATGGTGATTGTAGATGGCAAATTCAAGCTCTATGTACACACTTA
This sequence comes from Torreya grandis, assembly GCA_037957365.1. NCBI lineage: Eukaryota > Viridiplantae > Streptophyta > Pinopsida > Cupressales > Taxaceae > Torreya > Torreya grandis. The sequence continues at coordinate 1,832,015 of JARHVA010001713.1, forward strand.
AGCCATCATCAACTGGGTAAGTCTACTTCATCGCTCTCTTCATAAAATTTGGTATTTATTTTTTGCTTTGTTTTCAACTAGTTTGGTAGAGTAAGTGACTATCAAAACCATAGTTCATAAAAACATCAAACTATGGCACATAATAAATCTAAGTCTGCAAGTAAGAGCACTGAACCCCATGTTCCCAAGAAGTTATCCCTTCAATAGTCACTATTAGATTTTTTTCCAAATTTAGCTGACAAAGGGTATAATAAACTATTCAAGGATGTAGCAGAGGGGTGTCAGGATGCTAGAGTCCCTATCTCAAGATGGAACTTTTTTTGGTATTTTTTTGAAAATCAAGCTGGATAGGGACTGGTTGCAAACCTATGGAATTTGAATTTGGATAATATTATGGTGCCAAATGTATTCATTGATGTATATTTGATCAGGATATTAGCACAACACTATCATCCAACCCCTAAAACTGTCAGGTTTCCAAATGGGTTACATTTAGTGGTTGTGAATGGAAATGCAATCATTGATTGCTTCATGCTCAATAAGTAAGCCCTCGCAAAAGTTGACTTAAATAAGAGTGAAAAAGAATATACTATTCTAAGAAGTACACATAGGAGTGATGAGTTTCCCTTGTATATGAGTAAAGGGGATAATAATAGAAGGATTTTAATCCCAACCACTGCAGTTGAGCCTTTTCCAATTGATGATTTTGTTGTGTATTTAGAAAGGACATATTTTGCTTTATGTAAAGTGATAAGAATTGATGCCCAAGATAGAATGCTAGTTGGCATGATGATAATGGCCATGAGAATACATAACCCAAAGATTAATGTTGAGTATGATTTTGTAGCATTTATTAGGAAGAAATTATATGATGGATTTTTGCAAATAAGAGAGAACAAGACACCTATGAGGTCAAAATATTATTCTTCATTATGTCATTTAATTTTGTATCAGAATAGAAAGAATTATGCTAGCAAGATTGACTTGAGCATGATTGATCAAAAGGGACAAATATTGCCTACACAATTTTGGTATTAAAAATGGGATGCTCATTGTCAAAACTATAACTATGTTGTGTTCCATGATGATTTCTTAGTCATAATAATGAATTCCCTTGGTAGCCTTTTTCCTAGATTGACCAAAGAGGTCAAAGAAATGTTGAGGCCTCTTGCTCATAAGCCAGAACAAGGTCAAAAACATACCTTTATTGATTGGTGTTTCTTTCCTAACCATACTATAATCATAGTATATGGGTGTACTCAACCACCCCATATGTTGCCAAAATTTATGCCAAATAGAATTGTTTTTCTTGAATTCATGTAGAAGATGCTCTGAATGGAGAAAGATGTGATGTAAAAAAGAAGAAGGGCACTTTTATTCTAGATTACACTATGTTTGGTTAATGGTAGATTGGTACAGATACCTTGGAGGAGTTTCAATCCTATTTGAAGGCTAAATATTCTTTGAAGTTAGGGATAGAAAGGGGTTAGGATCTAGAGGGTCACATGAACTTTGTTAGACAAGTCATCCTTACCAAGATGGGGATATCCCATCAAATAAATTTTTATGAGGATGTGATTAGAAATTGTGTCACTTTTAAATAGGTATATAATATGAAAATAAAATGGGAAATTTTAAATAATATTGAGGATGACAAAATAAAATAAAACCTTAATTTTTTAAGATTTTTTGTTGAAGAGAAGGACCCTTTGAAAAGAATAGATTTGATAATTGATAATTTTGAAAAAATATATGGTAAGTATAAGAAGAAACCTACAAAGGATACCAACCTCCCTGTCAAAAATATAATAGGATTTGTCATTCAATAACCTGGTCCAAATGCAATGTCAATGCAAGATCTAGTTATTCTTGATTCACCACCCACCAAAAGGCAAAAGATTGATGATGTTTATGTTGACCAAATTTGACCCTAAGTAAAATTTGGGTCAACCCATACTATTTTAAAAATTTTAATAAAGTTTTATATGTCTTATGGGGTCTCCTATTGTCCCACATATCTCACTTACCCTTCCCTTAGTGCCTGTTGAAGTCCATCCTCCTTGTACTGACCTAGTCAACAAAAGTCAACATTGGTCAACCATGGTCAAACTTATTCAAAGTCTAAATTTATTTTTTAAATGTCCTAAAATGGTATTTTATAGGTTTTAATGTGTTTACAAGTTATAAATTGGCCACTTGTTAGGTCTCATGTGTTAAAAAGGTCATTTGGTCACCTTTTTAACTTAATTAAATGACTTTAGGGACTTTTTAAGTAAAATATTTGTCACCAAGGTGGATGATAACATGGATATGGTCAAATCATGTTATATCATGGCAGGTTGCACTTACAAGTAAGATATATGTAGTAAATGATAACTTCCTTTGAGAAAAGGCCTATTTGTAGCACTTGTACGGACTTCTCAAGTGCACTTGTAGCTAAAAACATGGTGGTGTGACTCTTCACCTCCCCAAAAGTAATTTCCATGTTTGTATTGAAAATATTTCATAATTTTTTTCATTTTTATCTCATTTCCTTTCATTTTCACTTGGCAAGCCAAGGAAGGGTAGATTCAATCACTTGCTATAGGTCGTACAAGTGGAGTCAGGAAGAATGATTCTATAGGTAAATATTAATATGAGTGAAATTCACATCCATAAAAATAAGTCTCAGATTGGTGTATCTTCCTTCATGAACAATCAGTTACACTCTAGGCAATTTTTTATGAAATTACATCCAAGAGGGGTATAAGTTTGCATCTATTTCTTATTTTCAAGAATCTATGGAGATGTGTGAGTTTGATGAAGTATTTTCAGGGGGTAATAGGCCCTCTCAAATGGTGTTTAAATAATTTTACATTTCATCTCTTGATGCCTTAAATGAATATTTCTAACTATGTTTGTTTCTCAAAGATGGCAGTCATGGGTGCATAATCTATGTTGTTTACAATGTGGAGGAGGATCTTGAAAATGTTTAATATGATTGGGTTCATGATTTAATAGTTATTTAATTGAATTACCTTGTCATAATTTGTATTAACCACCATTTCAAAGCTAAATTACCCATCTATTCTCTGGTTCACTACCTTGCCACTTATAGTCAGCTTCTATAGGAGCTTTATGTAGTTGTATAGAGTTGTGAAAGAGTGAAAGACATGATGGAGTTCATGTTTGAAGATTTATAATGTAAAATGAGTCATGGATTTCATTCCATGAATCTAATAATGATATTCCAAGGCAAGGTTTTCACTTCAAAGGATGATAAGATCAAATTGGGTTCTCAATCCCCAAATGGACCAAACAAAGATCCTTGAGGTTTTTTTGAGATAACATATGTCATGATATAAGGGGCCATATGGATAACAATAAATTTGGGAGGTATTTTGGTACTTAAACAAATCCTAATGAAATTTTAATAAATTTTAAATACTCACAAGTACCTTTTCTAGGTCTTTAACTTTAGCCTATCTAAACTGGCATCTAGAATGACATAATAAAGAGTATGGGAACTCAAGTTTGGTGGATTTTTATGATTTTTATGATGAACCCAAGAATATGAAGTGTCCTAACACATTCCAAAATACCCATGGTATGGATAATTTAGGTAAGATACAAATATTCTCATGCCAAGTCTCAAAACAAGCCTATTGGAGAGTGATCATGGTTGCAAGGTGAGGGTGAGTTTGTGTAAGAGAATGTCATGATGAATAAAACACCCAATATAAGTAGAATCACATTTTTAACTCCAATTTATCCTCACACATGAGACATTTATCTAACACTTTCTTTTTAGTGCTCAAGAAAGCCCATGATGAAAGCAGTTTCCAAAAGGAAGAATGATTAAGAGGATTGCTATGCCACACTTTGAAGAAGAGGATAATTTAGGATGTGATCAAGTGTAATTAAATTTCCTAAATATTATTACACCTCATAAACATGTATTTAAACTAATTTATGACTTTAACACTTGTCCTTGTGCATCTTCAACTTCTCTCTTCTCTCTCTTCTTCCAAATTCTATAAATGTAAGCCATTTTGGCTATTGCAAAGAGACCACAACTAGTATGGTGAAGCCCTACTAGTATGATATTGAATTTTGTCTTTGAAAATTGAATATAAGTCTACTTTTGGTTTTTTAACATCTTTTTATAAGTGTGTGAGTGATGAAAAGTGGATCTAAGTGATAGTATCATCCTTTCTCCCTTTATCCTTCATGTTTAACCAAGAGTTTTTATTTTAGTAGGTCATGTGAAGTATATTGATTTTAATAGGCTCTTATTCAAGAAAAAAAATATCTCTATGGTGTGAAATATACCCCTAGACTAGTTATCTTATTTATTATTCCATGTATGCTACCTTTTCATTGGATCAATTATGCTAGAATCTTTTAATGCCTAGAGTTGGTCTTGAAAAGATTTGTTGCTTAATAGGAATGTGATAGTCATGTGAAGATGTGTCTTTGTGTATCACCTCTTTAGTATAGTTTCATTTTCATGAAAATTTATATCTCTTTCCCCTAAATAAGCATTATATTAGGTTATAAGCACTTAAATATGAATCTACAGAGCTAGCCTTTATAATCTAGACATTCATCTCTCCTATAAGTTCACCCACAACTTGAGATATGATTTAATGTTTCATCAAACTTTAGTAGCTTGATAGAGTATCCTAGGGTGCACAATTTGATGATAATATTTCTAGAATGCCCAGTGTGATAGTTTATCTTAATTTCTTCCATGTCAAGGTGAATTTTGGTCTTGACATGCCCAAGGTTGCAAAAGTATTTCTAATTTAGCATTTGATGACTCCAAAAAGTGAGAATCTCTGGTTGTAGATATAGTTATTCACATTTTACTTCATGGTCCTCACTATATCATCTTCTAGTAGAGAATTCAATAAAGTCCCTCTCCCTAAAAATCCTCTTGAGGAACAAGATCTTGAACAAGAATTTGTTGAAGAAGAAGAGGAAGAAGAGATTGCTAGGATACATCCTTTCCTAGCCTTCAATACTCAAAATCCAATTAATCTTCCTGCATATGACCCTATTCCTCCTAATTCCACCAAAAGTATCCCTAACTTTAATTGAGAAGGTCTTATTAACCCATTTGATCACATTAAGTACATATCAAACTTTTATAACGTCCACAATAACACCCAAGATAACATAGATATTAGACTACTTGCCATGTATCTAAAGGGTAAAGCACTTGATTAGTATAGGATGTTGGGAGGTGGTTTCATCACTATTTGGGATGGCTTTGGAGAGTTTTTGGTGAATATTTTTGAGAATAAAAGTGATCACACTTCACTAATCCATCAATTTAATGTGATAAAGAGGAGTCCTAATAAATCCATGGGAGATTTCCATGAAAGGTTTCAAAAGACACGGTATAGATTGCCACCTATCATGATGCCTCCTCCAAGCTTTGTGTTCCCTACCTATCTCAAGGATATTAGTACTGATGTGGAATAATGTTGCAAGCAATGGGAGGATTCACTCTACCTAATGCATATTAGATAGCTATTGAAGTTGAGAGTAGTTTGATACAAGATGGGAACTTGCCCCCAAGAGTCTCTATGCCTTTGTTTGAAACTCTAGGTGTAGCACAAGTTCCCAATACCAATGTCAAGCCTAAAACCACTCCCAAGAAGATGGATAATGTTATAGATAAATATGAGATGATTAGCTCACTACAAGCCCAACTAAAACAAGATTAATTGCATGCAAGTACTCCACTCAATCCCTAAACTATCTTCCATAAACTTACCCCCAGCCTAATATAATTACCAAGGAGGAGGACCAGGTCAAAAAAGTTTCAATAGGTAGCCAAATTCCTATAATCCCAATTCTATTTCATCCAAAGGGGCTATTGTTCCATTCCATACTAACTTGGTCTAAGGAGAAGAACATTTGGATCATTAGGGACAATCTCAAGGTTAGTTTGTGTATGATGGTGGAGGAGGTTATCAAGCCATAGTGGCACAAGAAATAAATAATCCTTATCTCACATTAGAAGAAGCATATATCATGAAAAGGGATACTCATGGGGAATGTAGTAGCCAAATTACTATTTTTATGAACTTTCAAAGGAGGATAACTATGTGCTAAATTAAACTCACTATGTGAATAAGGTTGACAAATCATCTAAAGGATTTCCATTCAATACTTCTTCTCTATTACCGTCACATCAAATAAATGTTCCTAAGACTCCTCAAGAGTTATAAGATAATGCTATCGTAGATGGGTTCCTTGAACATATTAAGAAGGAGATGATGATATGGAACAACAAAGGTTTTGGGAGAATAAGACACTTTAATGGTAAGACAAGAAGAAGTAGACCATGAATGGATTGATGAATTTCCATGCTTCATGGATGATGATGATGATGATGATGATGATCAACTTTAAACACAAGGTGAATAAGAGGTACCCATTAGCCAACATGATGATCCCCAATAAATTGGTAAGAATGTTAATTAACTTCAAGCCCTTTATATTGACCATGAAGAATTGGAATTTTGGGATGACCTTGAGAAAATTTTCTTGATCTTGGATGATCCATCTCCACTTCATGAAGAGCTTGAGAAATTTTTTGAAGAAAATGTTGTAGGTAAACCTATTGAGATTCATAGAGCACCTCAACAAGGAGAGCAAGGTAAGCATGGTTCATCTTGAGAAAGTCAAATTCATAAGATAGATCAAGAATACAAGATACTAAGAGATGTATTAATTTTTTAAAAATCTCTCCCATGCACTCAACCACCAAATTTTGATAGATACCTCACCTTCCAAAATGAGCATAGCTTTGATGATGGAAAACCACTTGTAGTAGAAATTGAGTTTAAGTGTGAAGGTTAAAATGAATTCAGGATCAATGAAAGATCACTTGAACCAAGGGCTATGGTTTCCATTCAAACCAATCAAGAGGAGTATGTCTCCATTGAACACATGTTCTTGGATGTGGAACCAAGTGAAACTAATGTAAACACTATGGGAAGTGAACAAGGTATTGAATAAACAAGAACAAGTCCTAAGTGGCAGCTTGCACAATCTTCTAGTTCACTTCAAGAAGATGATATGAAGATCTTTCATTTTGAGCTAGGAGTATCGGCTCTTTCTACTTAGTTTGTATACATTAGAGTCTATCTATTTCAATTGTCTTATGTTTTTAAGTGCTTCATACCATAGGTGCATTTCCTTCCTTTTGTTTGGTGTGTGTCTTCATTTTTTTATGTGTGTGTGGGCAAACCATATTTTTTCCCTTGATTCAAAGGTTTATTCAAATTAATTTGAGTGCCCATATGTGTGACTCAATGCCTAATAGAAGGATTAGGCAACTAGTCTTAAGCATAACTAACATGCCACCCCTAAGAATCACTAAGAATTTTGACCAAATTTGACCATACGTAAAATTTAGGTCAATGCCTACTATTTTTAACTTTTTAAGAAAGTTTCATATGTCCTATGGGGTCTCTTATTGTCCCACATATCTCACTTTCCCTTCCCCTAGTCCCTATTTAAGTCCATCCTCATACTGACATAGTCAACAAAAGTAAACATTGGTCAACTATGGTCAAACTTAGTCAAAGTCTCAATTTATTTTTTAAATATCTTAAAATGTTCTTTTATAGGTTTCAATGTGTTTAAAATTCATAAATTGGACACTTGTTAGGTCTCATGTGCTAAAAGGGTCATTTGGTCACCTTTTTAGCTTAATTAAATGACTTTTAGGGACTTTTCAATCAAAATATTTGTCACCAAGGTGGATGAGAATGTGGATAAGGTAAAATCATGTTATATCATGTCAGGTGACATAAGTTAGAAATATGTAAGAAATGATAGTTTCCCTTAAAAAAGGCCCATTTGTAACACTTGTATGGACTTCTCAAGTGCACTTACAGCTAAAAACATGGTGGTGTGACTCTTCACCTCCACATAGGTAATTTACATGTTTGGATTGAAAATATTACATAAAATGTTTCATTTTCAGTTGATTTTCTTTCATTTTCACTAGGCAAACCAAGGAAGGGCAGATTCAATCATTTGTTATAGGCCATACAAGTGGATTCATAAAAAATGATTATATATGTGGATATTACTCTAAGTTAAATTAAAATACATAAAAAGAAGTCTCATATTTGTGGCTTTTCCTTCATGGACAATTAGTTACACTCTAGGTATATTTTTATGAAATTGCATCCAAGATAGGTATAAGTTTGCATATGTTTCTTATTTTCAAGAATCCATGGAGTTATGTGAGTTTGATGAAGTGTTTTTATGTATAAATAGGCCCTATAAAATGTTTTTTCAATCATCTAAAACTTCCTCTCTTGATTATTTTAAGGAATATTTCCAATTAAGCTTGTTTCTCAAAGATGGCAGTCATGGGTGAATAACCTGTGTTTCTTACAACATGGAGGAGGATCTTGAAGATGTTTAATATAATTGGGTTCATGATTGAAGAGTTATTTCATTTAATTAACTTATGATAATTTGTATTAACCACCATTTCAAATACAAATTGCCCATCTATTCTTTCGTGCATTTCCTTACCACTTATAGTCATCTTCTATAGGAGCTTTATGAAGTTATACAGAGTTATGAAATAGTGAAAGACATGATGGAGTTCATGTTTGATAATGTAGAATATTCAAGGATTCATGTATTTCATGCCATGAAGTTAATAATTCTATGCCAAGGAAAGGTTTTCACTTCAAAGGATGATAAGATCAAATTGGGTTCTCAATCCCTAAATGGACCAAACAGAGATACTTGAGGTTTTTTTGAGATAACATATGTCATGGTAGAAGGAGCCTCAAACATCCTTGATTATTTGGTCTTGTATCCATATATACATACAAATACTATTCCAATTTTTAGGGCAAATAGGTAAGTGGAAGATGGTCATTGAGACCCTTAAAAATGACCAAAATCACTGAATTGTGACAGTGAACTCTACAAGAGTTGATGAAAAAATTGATTTTACACTTCACATAGAAAGTCCTAAACCATTATATCAAGGGAGAATCATTAAAAATGGTAAAAATGGAATTAATGGGAAAATATGATAAATATGAAGTGTATTTTTATGTTTTAACCTCCTAAGAACCCTCCCCTATCCATACAGGTCTATGAAAACTAACCTACAACAAGCCTTAGCAAGATTTTGCCTCAAAATGGGCAAATAATGGTAACTAATTAAAGGTTTGGGGTGAAGAGGATATTTTTATGGTAATATACCTAAATTTTAATTGATAATTTTCAAATTAATGACCTAAGATAACTCTAATACACCTATAGGTACCCTAGAATCCATAACACACAGTCATGAGGTATATCTTGGCAGTGAGGAGAAAATTTGAAATTTAAACCTTCGATGGAGATTTAAAAGTGGGTATAAGTGAAATGAATGGAAAGGTAACCTCAAGGTAACTATTTTTAACCTATAAAAAATTAATAAATCCTAATTACAAACCTGAAACACACCTATAGGCCTGTCTCAGTCCAAACAGATAGAGGAGTACTAGTTAAGGACCTAAGAATGAAATGATGCTAGTTTGAAGTATTTTAATGGAAAGTAAGGAAAGGTAAGGTAATTATGACATAATTATAATTTAAATAATTATAATAAAAATCAAACCAATCTCATAAATAACCTACATGGGCAAGATTCATGACTGGGACAGTCAAAATAGGGATCTCCTTATGGGTAGTCATAAACCTAACTAGGTTTCCAAGAGCGTGATGAAGGGTTTAAGGGTAAAATAGGATATATATGGTTTTTATAGGTAATTTAATACATTTATGATCCATAAATATTTAAAAATATCTCAAATCAAACCATTTCTCTCCAAATCACAGTTCATCCCCTTCCCACCCTCATAGTTTGCCTTCCTCATAAATTTGCCTTGTTAATTTGGAGAGTTTGATGGTTTAATAGAGGATTTAGAAGCCCAAATTTGGTACATAGTACCATTATGGGTTTAATAAGTTTATAAAATCATGAATTTTCCAATAATAATAGTAAAAACCCTCTCTATTTTGTCTCAGAGCAGGTGTAGTTTTATCTTGCATGGAGATGGCAATTTTGAGAAAATTGATGAAATTAATGACCAGAGGGTAAGAAAGGATCATATGAAGGTTTTATAATATTTATGTGACCTAAAAAATATTTTAAAAAAACCTTTTTATAATCCTTATAATAAAATAAGGTACCCTACACAAGAAGGGTTACAGTCATGCATGAAGGAAACCCTTAAGCCTAAAAGCCAAAGTGAGAAGCATGTGAATTTTTGAATTTTTTCATGATTTAAACTTAAATAATTCATGATTTTAGAGGTAAATTTAATTATTTTAATCCATAAATAGGAAAATTAATCCCTTTGAGGGTCAAGTGGAGTCTCAAATGGTAGGCAGACCTATTGGCAAGGTCTAGGTCTAATGCCAAACAGGGGTAAGGTTTCATCCTTAGCACTTGAGGAGTTATTAAAATGATGGGAAAATTTTTTTGGGGTACATATATAGGTTTTTTAACCATTTTTTTCAATTAAAATCATCAATAATCTAATTCTTGGCTTGAAAGCTCCCAAACCCTCATAGAATGCACAAAAAGGACTCAAAGGTCAAGTTGAAAAGCTCATAACTTCCATGACCATTTTCATGAAAACTTGAGGAATTTGGAGAAGGTATAAAATTTCCATGAGGATACCTCAATGAAATTTGGAAATAATTATAACATGTATCCTTTATGAATAATGGTTAAGAGGGCTAATCACTCCAAAACCCTCTCAACCCCTGTTTTGTGACCCAATGGTAGAAATCAAGTTAAAAGTGCCCCCAAATGGATGAATTTGACCATGAGTATAAAATATAATTTTTTTCCAACTCCATTAGGGTCAAATAAATGGGATTATATTGTATAAAATCCATACAAGTGGAACATGAAATAGGTTTTCTTAACATTTTCTTATGTTTTACAGGTCCTAAAGATGATAAACATATTCCAATCACTTTGGGAGGTATTTTGGGACTTAAACCAACTCCTAATTAAATTTTAAGACCTTTTAAGTACTCAAAAGTACCTTTTCTAGGTCTTTAACTTCAGCCTATCTAAACTAGCATCTAAAATGACATAGTGAAGAGTATGGTAACTTATGTTTGGTAGCTTTATATGATATTTCTAATGAATACAAGCATATGAGGTGTCATAAAACGTGACACAAGACCCTTGGTATGTATTATTTATGGAAGATATAAATATTATCATGCCAAGTGTCGAAACAAGCCTATTAAAGAGTGATCATGGTTGGAAGGTGAGGGTGAGTTTGTGTAAGATAATGTCATGATGAAGAAAACTCCCAATATATGTGGAATTATATTTCTAACTCCATCTTCTCCTCACACATTATACATTTTTATACCAATTGATTTGAAGTACTCAATAAAGCCCATGATGAAAGCAATTTCCAAAAGGAAGAATGATTAAGAGGATTGTTATGCCACACTTTGAAGAGGAGACTAATTTAGGATGTGATCAAGTTAATTTCAGTTTAATGACTCTTATTACACCTCATCCACATGTATTTAAACTTAATTACACCTTTGAAACTTGTCTTTGTACCTCTTCAACTTCTCTCTTCTTCTAAATTTTATAAATGTAAGCCATTTTGCCTATTGAAAAGAGACCACATCTAGTATGGTGAAGCCATATTGGTATGACATTGAATTTTGTCTTTTAATATTAAATAAAAGTCTACTTTTAGTTTTTTAACATATTTTTATAAATGTGTGAGTGATGAAAATTGGAGCTAAGTGATAGTATCATCCTTACTCCCTTTATCCTTCATGTTTAAGCAAGAGTTCTAATTTTAGTAGGTCATGTGAAGTATATTAACTATACTAGGCTCTTCATCAAGCAAATAATTGTCTCTATGGTGTGAAATATACCCCTAAACTAGTTATCTTATTGATTATTCCATGTATGCTACCTTCCCATTGGATCAATTATGCTAGAATACTTCAATGCCTAGAGTTGGTCTTGGAAAGCTTTGTTGCTTAATATGAATGTGATAGTCATGTGGAGATGTGTCTTGGTGTATAAACTCTTTATTATGGTTTTATTTTCATGAAAATTTCTAACTCTTTCCTCTAAACAAACATTAGATTAGGTGATAAGCACTTAAAGATGAATATAGGGAGCTAGCCGTTATAATCTAGAAATTCATCTCTCCTATAAGTTTACCCATAACTTGAGAGATGATTCAATGTTGCATCAAATTGTAGTATCTTGATAAAGTATCCTAGGGTGCATAATTTGATACCAATATTTTTTCCATTGGTTCCATATGAAATGACTAAACGAGTTGGTGACTCTAAGGAGGTGGCCAGTATTTTGAGGCATATGTCAGAGGAAGAAGAAGTTTATCAACCCCTTGTTGGTCAAGAAATAGAAGCACACAAAAAAAAAGCAATAATGGATGAATAGGTACAAGGTGAGCCTGAAATACAAGAAGATGAAAGGGTTGTGGCTTTTATGAGGTTCATCGAGGATGATTATTTCATTAATACCCTAGAATTCAAATATTTTTGGCTCAAAATGAAGATGAAAGAGTTTGAAGAAAAGGTGGAAATAAATAAAATGTGTGCTGATGAATCTCAACATGATCAAATTGTGACACAAAATTTCAAGGATTTGAAAATTGATGAAATTAATGTTATCCCTAATGAGGCTAGACAAATGGTTTTGAAGAGTAACATGTTTATCATCCTTGGACTTGAATTGAAGAAAATGTTTTTGTTGTACCAAGTGATAAATAAAGATGACCCCATGATGGTTTTTGAGTTTGATTATGAGGATGGTGTCAGTGGTTGTGGGTTTAACCCAAAGATAGAGAATCTAGCAATATGGGCAATATATAAGAAAACCAACAAGCCAATATTATTTGATGTATTCCAAGAATTGAGGGGAATAGCTGTAGTGAAAATATTTTAGGATACATTAGTGCTTGAAGCTTCCACCCTTATTGTGCACTTTGTAATGTTCACACAAATTATTGTTAAGAAAATGGATCAAAGATTATTCAACTATGAAAAAACTCAAATTGATATGAATGATGAAGTGAATAGGATATATTTGGAAAATTTCAAACTAAAACAACATTTGAAGGGTGTTGATTCTCAAATCCAAGTAATTATGCCATACCAAGCCCCTATGCCACAAATAACTAGTGATAATACAATCCTAGTTGATAAGTTAAATGCATTGAATTTGAAGTTGAAGAAAGAAATTAAAGATTTGAAAAATCAAAATGAAAAGACAAAGGATTAGGCCAAATTCAAAATCTTTGAGGTGTTTGATAAGATTTTGGAATACAGATTAAAATTAGTTGTTGATATGTTGGGAGATGTGCATGAATTTTATTCTTCCTTGTCTCAGGACATTGATCAGTTGAAGGTCAATCTTTATATTTTGGATCCAATATATAAGAAATGGCAACCTACACACCATACATTACTAACCTTGTACAAAGTTCTACAAAGAGATCCAAGTGCTCTGACCTCACTCAAGCCAATAGAGATGATAGTGAAAATGATCTTAGATGAATTTCGTATGTGAATGGTGAGAGCCAAAAAATGTAGGCAAATATTGATTCTTTTGCTACCCTCAAACACCAGTTTATTCCTTCTATTTTGATAGAGGATAAAAATATCAAAGGTTTTGACGCATGGAAAAGTAAATATGGTCAAATAGTTTCTCAAGTCATTGATTTCTTGAAAAAAGATCAAAACATAAATATTCTCAATTTTAATGTCATTTTGGATAGAGTAATTACTTTGGATGCTAGATATGCAAAGTTCATCATTGATGTCAAAGTGTTTCTAGACAAAAGTTAGAAAGATCACCAAGCTAACCTACTCCAGATCCAAGAATATAAGTGGCCTAATGATTTCATAGTGTACCAATGGGAGAACTAGTATTTGATAACTAAAGAATAAACATGCTAAGTATACATAAGAGTAATGAACATCAAGATGGCATCAACATGGCACCAACAAATCTTGGAGGTTCTCCTATTTTGTATTTATCTTGTTTTTATGATTTCCAATATGTATTCAAAATAAATTTGGTGATCTTTTTTAGACTTATCATAGATTATATGTTGTAATAGGTCATATTAATGGGTGGGTATATTAAAAGTCATTTTTTATAATGTGAAAGGTCTAAAGATTGTAGCTTCATTCACCACTATAATAAGGAAACCAAGACCTTGAGAAAGCTCTCTAGGAGTTTTATTTTATAAAAAGACATTGTAAGGCCTTCTCTTCAAAGATATATCAATAAAAGCAACCCACATTTCTCTGGTGCCATATATCTAATTCTCAATTTCTTGTTGAATATTCATGTTATAATCCATTTGGTTGTCTCCATTTTTGTTTCTCCTTATTATTTGAATTAAGATATCAAGTATATGTTTAGTTTTTCAAAACACATTTGATATTTTTTGGGTGGTTTATCTAATTGGGTTTCCTCAAGTAGGGATTCAATTCCATTAAATAGATCATTGTAAATTGGAGGATTCAATTTGTATAATTAAGAAGAACCAAGTAATAATAATCGTGCATGTTTATGTTAGTCATAGACAATCCCATGCCAAGTAATTTGAGTTATGGCTAGATAGAAAGCATATTTTTTTTTAATAGACTCTATTACCCAATTATTGAGAAAGAAATTCTTTTCTAGAATCATTTCCTTGTATCATATTCAAAAATTCCAATTTTAATTTTCTATTGTGTAGGAGTAAGATTAATATTAGAATAGAAAATTTAAAAAAAAATCCAATTAAAATCATATGCCAATTTAGATTAGGGTGAATTGGATGATTTTATTTAAAAAATTACATAAATCCCTTAATCTACTCTAAAGTCACCAACAAATTTGAGGAGTAATTAATCATTGGTGAATATAAAGTAACACCCACCTAGGCAAAGAAGAGCCTAAAGTGTATAGAATCCTAACCACTTGGGTTGATTTTGTCAGTTGGTTAAATTGGTTACTATTTGTCAAGTTTCACTTCTAAGCTTGCATCTTCAAATTTGGCCAAGTACAGTATTCATAAATTTCCTTTGAAATGATTACTTCTCATTGAGCCTCAACAAAAAAATACCAAGTGTTATTTATAAAGTTTGGATTAAGTATTTTACTAAAGACTATGCATAGTAATCTTTTGAGTATTTTTTTTGAATAAGTGATATCTTTCATAAAGTATCAAATTATTTCAGACAATTTGTCCAAGACAAACTTCCTGAAGGACACTTGAAACTTCTATGAAGAGCACTTTTCAAGTAGGATGCCCTAAACAAAAAGTTCAAAGGGTATTTTCCTTTCAAATAGTCCAGTTAAAATTTTCCTAAGGGATCATTTTAATTTTTTCAAAAGTCATTTTCAACTTTCTAAAAACTACTTACATTTTTTGAAGGGGAACTTTCATTTTCAAAGGATCATCTTCAATTTTCTAAAGGGTACTTTACAACTTTTTTGAAGGATAAGTCTTTAAGCAGTTACCCTACACATTTTTTTGAAAGATATCTTTTCAAAGCCAAAGGGTACTTTGAAACTTTTATAAAGGATACTTTTTCCTTCTAAACTATCCAATTCAACTTTTTTGAAGGGCTCTTTTACAAGAAAATGGACCATATAGAAATTACAAAGGGTACTTTGCAACTTTTCTGAAGGGTACCTTGCAGCCGAAATGGTCCTCCATAAAGTTTCTGAAGGGTATTTTTTGGGTAAGTGTCCTTTCCAAATGGACCACTTCATAAATTCCAAAGGTCCAAAAAAAAATTCCAAAGGAATTATTTCAAAAAGATATCCCAAATTAATTTTGTCAGAAAAAGTGTCGAGATAAAAAGTCCAAAAGAAAAAAGTGTCAAATTCTTGTAGAGAAAGTGCTTGAAACAATTTCCCCAAAGGGCACTTTCTTGAGGAAGTGTCCTCCATAGTTTTTCTAAAGGGTAACCCTCTATAGCGAAGAGGACCAAAAAATAAATAAAAAGGAAATGTTTGGGAAAATTATCCAAGAATAGCCGTTGCTATTCAAACAAAGATGATGGCCCACAAAAATTTAATTTTAAACTATGTAGAATAGCCATTACTATTCAAAAAATGATGAAAACCCATAGAAATTCAATTTTAAATTGTAGAAAATAGACAATGTTATTCAAAATACTTGGTGGGAACATGAGAATAGATGTGGAGGTAATAAATGTTTGAATATTGAGCATCTAGTGTAGATAAAGTAAGCAAAATGGATAAGTTGATTATTTGAGTCATTGCTTCAATGAAATTGATAACTACATGTGTTTAGAGGATAGCTAGTAGTTAGAAAGAACATTTTCTAATTATCATCATGAGTTCCATTCTCCTTAGTAGTGTTATGTGTTGGCTTCTCTATTTTTAGTTTCAAATGCTCATGGATGATCTTCAATAGAAGCAGTTTCTTGTGAAGTGTGTTAAATTCACTAAACTCTCTTTCAAGTATGAAATTGTATCTATGGTGTGCAATCCACCCTTTAGGTTAAGTATCTTGTTGATTTTCTCAAGCATGTTACCTTCACATTGAAACTCTATGTTAATATCTTTCAATGCATGGAATTATTCTTAGAAATAATTGTTACTTAGTAGAAGTGTGATAGTCAGTGGGATATATTCTTGGTGGATCACCTCTTTATCATAGTTTCTATTTTATGTAAACTCTTAACTCTTTTTCATAAACAAGCATTAGATTAGGTGATATACACTTAGAGAAGAATTTAAGGAGCTAGCCCTTTTCAATCCTAGAGACTCATCTCTCTTAAAATTTCCCATAATATTTAGGGATGATTTAATGTTACATTAAGTTTCAAGAGCTTCATATAATGTCCTAGGGTACATAATTTTATGATAACAATTTTGGCATGCTCAGTGGGATAGTTGGTCCTAATTATTTACATGTCAAGGTGAATTTTGCTCTTGACAAGTCTAAGGTTGTAGAAGTGTTCTTAATCTAGAATTTGGTGACTCCAAAATGTGAGAACCTTTATTTTTAGATTAGGTTTTCCATAGTATACTTCATGGTCCTCACTAGATCATCTTCTAGTAGGCTTTTCAATCAAGTCCCTCTGACTGAAACTTCTCTTGAAGAACAACACCCTAAACCATTATTAACCTTTAGAGATCTTGAACAAGAAGGTTTTGAAGAGGAGGAAGAGGAGGTTGAAGAAATAGTAGATAAAGAGGAAGAAGAAATGGCTAGAAAACATCCTTTCCTAGCCTTCAATACCCAAAATCTAATTAACCTTCCTGTGTATGATCCTATTCTTCCTAATGCTACCAAAAGTCTCCCAAATTTCAATAGAGAGGGTACTATTACCCCATCTACGCATATTAGGGATATTCAAAAATTTTGTAATTTCCATAATATAACCCAAGCTAGCATAGCAATTACACTACTTGCCATGTCTCTAAAGGGGAAGGCACTTGATTGGTATAGGACATTAAAAGGTGGTTATATTACTAATTGGGATGGTTTTAGAGAGTTATTGGTAAATAGGTTCGAAAATAAGAGTAACCATACTTCACTAATTCACCAGTTGAATGTGATAAATAGAGGTCCTAATGAATCCATGGGAGATTTCAATGAGAGATTTCAAATAACATGGTATAGGCTGCCACCTATTATGAGGCCTCCTCTAAGATTTATATTTCCTACCTATATTAAGGCTATTGGCACTGATGCAGTAGTAATGTTGCAATAAATGGGAGGATTTACATTACCCGAGGCATATGAGATAGCCATTGAAGTTGAGAATAATTTGATACAAGCTAGGAAATTACCTCAAAGTATCTCCATGCCTTTGTTGTCTCATAATTTAATTGAAGCCCCAAGCATAACAAAATTTCCCAATACCAATGTCAAAACTAAAACCACTCCCAAGAAGGTAGATGATGTTATAGATAAAGATGAGATGATTCAGTCTTTGCATGCCCAGCTCATGGAAGCACAAATGTATGCAAGTGATCTACCCAATCCTCAATACTATCCTTAACAAGGATATATACCTCCACCCCAATACACTAACCAAGTAAGAGGACAAGTTCAACAGGGTTTTAATACTTATCCTAACACCTATAATCCTAATTCTATTCCATTCACAAAGGTTGTTATTCTAGTCCACACCAATCTAGTTCAAAGAGAGGAACATTTGAATCATTGGGGGAAATCTCAAGGTCATTTTATGCATAATGGTGGAGAAGGTAATCAAGATTTGGTAGCTCAATAAGGAGCTACTCCTTATGTTACATCATAAGAAGTGAATCTCATGCAAAGAGATGTTCAAGGAGAAGGTAGTGGCCAAAGTACTAGTTTTATGAACTTCCAAGTAGAATAAAATTATGTGTTAAATCAAAATAAATTAGTTTCAACTAACATAAGGTCTAAAAAGAGGGATTTAGGAGATACTCTAGTAACACAAGTGATTCCAATTAGTGTCTCTCCAAGGTCATGAAGTGCAAGTACTAATGTAATAGATCCTACTAGTCACACTACTCCTCAATGTCAAAATGTGAGCAAGGTTGCCAAACCTCTAATATAACAAGTTTAAGCTCCCTAATTTCCTTCAAGAGTGAAATAAAAGGTTATTTATTCCCCTTTAAACATTATTTACTCTTTGAAGAATACCAAAACAAGAATTTCTCTTTAGGAAGTATTGCATATGCCTGACCCAAAGGATCTTCTACAAGAGTAACTCTCAAACATTCATGTAGCCCCTCAAGTTCCAAAACACAATGGTGTATCCCATACCAACACACCTAATTATTTCCTAGAACCATCCACCAAACTTGAAAAGACTCCACATTTTTACCTCACACTCATTATGGGATACAAATTGGTTCATAATTGCATTATGGACAATGGGGCCAGTACCACAGTTATTCCTAAAGTGGTTACTGATAAATTGGGACTAAAATATGAGCCTCATAGTAAGGGTGTGTTATAGCTTGATGAAACTCTAGAAAATATGGTGGGGTTGGTTAAAGGTTTGAAAGTCTTCCTACATTATTGTCCAAGTTTCCCCATCTTATAATACATTGTGTTGGTTGATCTTCTAGATCATTTTGCTATTTACTTGTCAAAAGACTTCACATATAAGATTGGGGGGTATCTTGAAATTAATTTGTCTTTTTTATATTTTAGAACCAGATACGGAGCTAGAGTAACTATAATAACATATCCATTGGCAAGGTTTCACATAGAACCATATGTGGATACAAGTTCAAATCAGAATTATATGATTAGTGAGCAAGAAGAAGGTACCATTAGTGGTGAGACATCCTTTCCCCTTGAAGGTATTTATAACCTTTTTTTTTATGAGTATGGTACTAAAATTTATGAGCATGACCCCTATGTATTCATATAAGAAACTAAATTAGGAGTATATTGTATTCATGAGAAGAACATTCCTATACCATCACTCACTAATGACGATCATGAACTTGAAGGGATATGGGAAAAGTTTTTTAATGGCTCTAGAAGCAAGGTAGGGGTAGGAGCTCGTGTCATGTTTGTTTCTCCTTAAAATAACTAATATTATTATTCATATAGATTCCATTTTAGTTTTAATTTCAATGTGGTATAATATGAAGGCTTAGTTCATGGCCTATAGTGGGCAAAGAGAAAGGGAATCAAGAACTTGAAGGTATATGGAGATAGTGAATTGTTTATACATCAAGTGAGAAACCAAGCTATAGCCAAAATCCCTTTGCTTAAATCATATAGGCATAAGGTGTGGGATCTAATTGAGTAATTTGATGCTTTCAATATCCAACCTATACCAAGAGAATAAAATGAACATACTGACAAGTTGGTTGTGATAGAAGCACACTTTGATATAGTTATTGATGTAAGTGAAGAGAAGGACCAACCTCACATAAAATTCATTGTGAGACCTTCTATTCCAAATAATTAAGTGTCTTGTAAAGTGTTTGAGAGTGATAAACACATTGTACACTTCATTCAAAATGAATCAAAATTTTATTCAAAGAATCAAAAGAAACTTCATGATCAATATGAAGAACAAGTTATCTAGCTGAAGACAAACAAGATACAAAAGGGGCTAGTTAATTTGGAGAATGTATTCAATGAATATGATCAAATAATTAAGGAAAGGGTAAGAATTTCTACAAATGAAGAGAACTATGAAAACATCTTGATATTTAAGGACAAACTTCTAAAAATTAGTAAGATATGTTCTCTTTCTGAAAGACAAGCCTTCATTGAATTGTGTAAAGAATTTCATGATATATTTGCTTGGGAATACAAGGATTTGAAAGGGTTTGATCTAGGTCTACCTCATCACACCATTGAGTTATAACCTAGAGCTAAACTAATTAGGCAAAATTAAAGGCCTATCAATCCCAAGATAGAGGAAATAATGAAAAAAGAGCTTACCAAATTGATTGAGTTTAGGATTCTTTTTACTATCAAACACTCAAATTGGGTAGCTAACCTTGTACCTATTCAAAATAAGAGTGGAGAGATCAGACTCAATGTGGACTTTAGGGATCTGAATAGAGTTTCACTCAAAGATCACTACCCACTATCTTCTATATAGTAGATTTTGCAAGTGGTTTCAGGTTCTTAATGCTTTTCACTACTTGATGGCTATTCATGTTATAAAAAAATATTGGTGAATGAGGAGGATCAATTCAAGACAACATTCACTGCAAAATGGGGAAAATTTTCATATATAAATGTGCCTTTTGGTTTGTCTAATGCTGGTGCTACCTTCCAAAGGGCAATGGACATGGCCTTTGAAGTTTTGATCAATAAGTTTTTGCTTGTATACCTTGATGATATAACTATTTTTTCCAAGGATGCTAATGACCACATAAAACATCTAAGGAAAGTATTTGAGAAGTGTAGAGAGTTGGAGTTTCTCTTAATCCAAAAAAACTATATCTTTTCTATTCATGAAGGCAAATTATTGGGTCACATTGTGTCAAAAGAAGGCTTGTATATTGATCCTAAAAGGATTGAAGCCATTAGAGGCTTGTCTTTTCCTCTACAAAAGATAGGTTTGCAAATTTTCTCAGGAAAGATCAACTTTGTAATAAGGTTTATTCTAGGATTTTCTACTTTGGTGAAGCCTATTACAACCATGCTTAAGAAGAACCAAGTTTTTTTCTTGGACAAAGGAAGGTAAGAACAGTTTTGAGGAAATCAAATAAGCAATTGCCCAATCTACTAATCTCTTAAATCCAAAATTTTCCAAGGATTTCATACTCTACACTTTTGCTAACCTTGACACAATCTTAACTATGCTTATGCAAAAGAATGATGAGGAAATTAAACAACCCATTGCATTCTTTAGTCAAGGATTGGAAGATTATGAGGTTAAGTACATGTTTGTTGAGAAGTAGGCTTTAGCTATGATAAGAGGTTTGAAAAGGTTTAGGCACATGGTTTCAAATAAAAAATACATGTCATGGTCTCTTATTGTAGAACCAAAGAGTTCTTCCTAAGTAAAGACCTCAATGCGAAGAGAGTTGGCTGGATCACAAAGGTAATGGAGTATGATGTTGATATCAAGATAATAAACTTGGTAAGAGGAAAGGGGTTGTGTGAACATATAGATTTAGATCTTCAAGGGCTAATGGGAGAAGTCTTAGTTAATCAATCTCATCCCTAACTAACTGGTCACATACTAGTTCAAATTTAGACACAAGACATCATTAGTTTCCTCCAAAATGGTGATTACCCTAATGGTTTGAACAAGTCACAAAGAAGGTATTTTAGATTGAAAACTATTCCTTATTGTCTTGTAGATGGTATTCTCTTTCATAAGGATGTGAATTGTGTGCTACTAAGGTGTGTTGACAATTATCAGTTTGGCATCTTTCTGGAAAAGTTTCATAATGGTGTAGAAGGAGGTTATTTCTCCCCAAAAACAATAGATGCAAAGATAATGAGGGATAGATATTATTGGCCTAGCATTTTCAAGGATTTATACTCTTGGGTTAGGAGGTGTCCTCAATATGCCTTCTTTGTAGGCAAATAAAAACTTACATCCCTTCCATTACACCCTATCTAAGTAGACCAGCCTTTCATGTAATGGGGCCTTGATTTCATTGGTAGGATCAACCTTCCATTAAGTGCTAGACACAAATGGATATCGATTGCTACTGATTACTTCATAAGGTGGGTAAAGGTTTTTATATTAAAGGAAGCAAATGAAAATGCAATTTTGGAGTTTTACTAGAGTATCACAACAAGATTTGGGGCCCCCTATACTATCATTTTTGATAATGAACTTGCTTTCATAGGTGCTAAAACTTTTGAGTGGGAAAATAAAAATGGAGGTTACTTGAGTACCTAATCCAAATATTACCCTCAATGTAATGGATTGGCTATGTCTACTAACAAGAATCTCATCAAGATCATCAAGACGAAATTGGAGAAAAATCAAAGAACATGGCACACCAAGTTGAAGATAGCCTTATGGGATGATAGGATTACTCCTAAGACATCATTTGGTAACTCTCCTTTTGTTCTTATTTATGGGAGAGAAGCTAGGTTGTCTATCTCTCAAGAGCTCCTTACTCTGGGACTTTCACATCAGCTAAAAATGCTTGAAAATAATCCAATGGAAGTTAAATTAACAGAACTAATGCAAATACAAGAATCAATGGATAATGCACATAAGACCATGGAACACCACCAAGTGCTCATAAAGAAATCCTTTGACAAAAGAGAAAGAACAAGAGTGTTTAAATAATGTGACTTAGTTCTATAATGGGATGAGGGTAGAGAAAAATGAGGTAGACATATAAAGTTTGACACTTTGTGGAGTGGCCCTTAGATCATTAGTAAGTGCAAGCAATGTAACTCCTTTTAGCTGACCAAGATGAATGGAGAAGAATTACCTATACATGTGAATGGGATACATCTAAAGTTATTTTATTAGTCTTTTCAGGTTTGTTTTATAAATAATAACATAGGTGTGTGTGTTTAGTCTAGTTTTGGTTTATTTTTGTGTTCCCTAAGTATTTTGTAATGCAGGTGTATTTTCTTCCTTTTATTTTGTGTGTGTATTTACCCTTATGTGTCTTGTGTAATTTAAATTGTCTTATGGTCAATCCAAGGTCTATTCAAGTCATTTTGGGTGCCTATATGTATGACTCCATGCCCAATAGAGAGATTTAGGCAACTGGTCTTAGGCATAGCAGGCATGCCATACCTAGGGATCACCAAGAATGTTGGTTAAATTTAACTTCCAAGATTGCATCTTCAAATTTGGTGAAGTATAGTATTTTTAAATTTCCTTCAAAAGGATTATTTCTCATTGAGCCTCAATGAAAAAATACCAAGTGTTATTTCTTTCAAAAAGTTTGGTTTTGGTCTTTTACTAAAGACTATGCATAATAATCTTTTGGGTCTTTTTATTTTTTGACTAAGTGTTATCTTTTAGAAAGTATCAAATTACTTCAAATAATTTTTCTGAGACAAACTCCCTGAAGGACACTTGTAACTTCTCTGAAGGGCACTTTTAAAGTAGGATGCCCTAAACAAAAATTTTGAAGGTTATTTTCCTTTCAAATGGTCTAGTTCAACTTTTCTGAAGGGATCGTTTCAATTTTTTTGAAAGTCATTTTCAAATTTCCTAAAGGTACTTAAATTTTCCAAAGTATTACTTTAATTTTTGAAGGATCATCTTAAATTTTCCAAAGGGTACTTTACAACTTTTCTAAAGGACGAGTCTCTGAGTAGTTACCCTATGCATTTTTCTAAAAGATATCTTTTCAAAGCTAAAGGGTACTTTACAAATTTTTTGAAGAGTAATTTTTCCTTTTGAATGGTCCAATTCAACTTTTATAAAGGGTTATTTTTTAAGAAAATGGACCAAACAAAAATTCCAAAGGGTACTTTGCAACTTTTTTGAAGGGTTCCTTACAACTAAAATGGTCTTCCACAAAGTTTTCAAAGGGTATTTTTTGGGAAAGTGTCCTTTCTAGATGGTCCATTTCATAAAGTCTGAAGGGAAAAACAAAAATTCCAAAGGAATTCTTTTAAAAATATAGCTCGAATAAATTCTTTTAAAAAAAACTGCTGAGACAAAAAATTTGAATGAAAAAATGTGTCAATTTTTTGTGGAAAAAGTGCCTGAAATAATTTCCCTGAAGGGTACTTTTCTTGGGGAAGTGTCCTCCATAGTTTTTATAAAGGGTAACCCTTCATATAAAAGAGTACCAAACAAAAATGCTGAAGTAAATGTTGGGGAAAATTATCTGAGAATAGCCATTGATATTCAAACAAAGCTGATGGCCCACAAAAAGTCAATTTTAAACTATAGAGAATAATTTTTTCTATTCAAACAAAGATGAAAACCCATAGAAAGCCAATTTTAAACTATAGAGAATAACCATTTTTATTCAAAATACTTGGTGGGAACATGAGAGCATATGTGGAGGTAAAAAAATGTTAAATCCTGAGCATTTGGTGTAGACAAAGCAATTAAAATAGATAGGTTGACAGTTTGAGTCATTGTTTCCATGAAATCGATAACTAAAAGTGCCTAGAGGATATATATTAGTTATAAATAACATTTTATAACTATCAATATGAGTTTCATTCCCCTCAACAGTGTTATGTGTCAGCTTCTCTAATTTTAGTTTTGAATACTCATGGATGATCTTCGATAGAACTAGTTTCATGTGCCACTCCTAAAGGTTTTATGCCACTTTCCACCTTTCCCATGACTTTTTTTGGATAAATAAACCTCATGTCATGACATGGCTCACCCCATCCATCTCTCTCATATATCTATAACTAATCTTCATATTGATGACATAGTCCTTATGCCTCTTCAACTTCTCTTCTCTACCTCTTCTTCAAAGTTATATAAATTGAGACATTTTGGCTATTGTAGGGGGACCACATTTTTGGTATGGTGAATCCTTACTAAAATGACATTGCACTTTCCTTTTAAACATTGAATACAAGACTAATTCTAATTTTGTGAACTTCTATCTGAGTATTTGAGTGATGTATACTGGAGCCAAGTGATAGCATCATCCTTAATCCCTTTATCCTTCATGTTTTAATAAAGGTTATGATGTTAACAAGTCATGTTAAGTGTTTTAAATTCACTAAACTCTCTTTCAATTATGAAATTGTATTTATGGTGTGCAATCTACCCCTTAGGTCAAGTATCTTGTTGATTGTCTCAAGCATGCTACCTTCACATTGAAACATTATGTTAAGATATTTCAATGCATGAAATTAGTCTTAGAAAGCATTGTTACTTAGTAGAAGTTTGATAGTTGGTGGGATATATTCTTGGTGGATCACCTCTCTAGGATAGTTTATGTTTTATGTAAACTCTTGACTCTTGTCAATAATAAGCATTAGATTAGGTGATAGACACTTAGAGAAGAATTTAGGGAGCGAGCCAATTTCAATCATAGAGACTCATCTCTCTTACAAGTTATCACAAACTTGAGGGATGATTTAATGTTGCATAAAATTCAATGAGATTCATAGAATGCCCTAGGGTACACAATTTTATGACAACAGTTGCATAGCCTAATCATAAAGGTTGACATCCTTTTAATGTTTTGAATACTATAAATTTTAGAACCAATAGAAGGATGTAGAAATTTTAAGAAATGAAAATCATATATATCCACATGATGCCCATGAATTTATCAATATGGGTGAGTTATTAATATTATTAGACCCCAGTGTAGCCTTGGATTCTCTTAAGATTCATTTTGACAGTGAAGAGCTAGAGTTGGCTCAACAAACTTTTATGGAGGTATTAGGAAATGATTTTCTACCTTTACATAAATCTATGTGGTTAGTTTTCTACATTTTTTACTTGTAGGATTCTCACATTTAGTGAAAAAGGTAGTGTTGATGAAGAAATGGAAAAGATTCATAGATATTTTGAATTATAGACATACTATGCAATGGCATTGAATCATTTAGCAAACCATTTTTTCTTCATAGGGTATCATTTTCTTATGGAATAGCTGACTGAGATAGCTCTTGTTTCAACTGACCACCCTCTCATGAAATTTCATTCATATTATAATATTTCACAATCTTATCATAGTAAAGGTGATTATGAAGCCACTAGACACTAATACATAACATTAGTCAAGGAAAGCTAGAGGCCATATGATTTTATGGATAGGTTCAATTAAAGTTGGGAGATCTTAAGAGTTCTCTCTCAAATTTTGAAAAGGTTTTGGAGGTCCATCCTTAGAACTATGAGAGCTTAAAAATTGTAGGCCATATATATGCTCAATAAGGGTAGGTAGATAAGGCTTTGGAAATTTTAAGAAAGGCAACTCACATAGATCCATGTGATGCCCATGCATTTATCAAGAGGGGTGAGTTATCAATATTGTCAAACCCTATTGCAACGTTAGATTCTCTTAAGACAACAAAGTCTCTTCTAAAGAAGAGTAGAGAAGAAGTACCCATTGAATTGTTAAATAAAAATGGGGTTCTTCATGTTTATCATGATGAACTAGAGTTGGCTCAACAAACATTTATAGAGGCATTAGGAAATGACATTTGGGTTGAATTCATAAATAAAAGCCCTAGTACCAATTCTATATTTTTTGTGTGCTCTAAGGATATGGAATTCTTCCAATGACTAGAAGAAGTTGATTTTTCACTTGAGTTACAAGTTCAATTCTCATATGATAAAAAATAAGTAAAGGAAACTAATGAAAAAATAGTCCCTTAAACCCTAAACTGCTTATATGGTTCTAGTACTCAGTTGCCTATGTAACTAATGTAAGTTTCCAATCAAAAAGCTATAGATTTTGTGTTTAATGTAATAAGGGTTTTGAATTACCTATTATTTACTATAGAGGGTGTCCCCAAATCCAAATTCACTATAGAGGGCCTCACTAACTTCAAATTATTTGTATAAAACTCTAAATTCCTTTCCCACTTGTTCAAAAGTCTCCAGGTCCTCTCCAAACAAGCTTTATCACCCATGAAAGTAGCTATTATAACCCAAAATGCCTCAGTGCTAGGCTAATAACCAACTGAATAAATGAGGAAATATTCAATGAATAATAAATCGTGTACAATACACTCCTACCAATTTTTTTTAATTTTGTCTAATTTATATTTGTGTAACTATCTAGTCATTTTTATTTATATGACTGATGAGCCCAAAATATGGCTCATTATTGACATGTAATTTCCTTCACTTCATCTCTATAAGGATATAATCTTATGCAAAATATAGACTTTTAGCTAACTATTGCATAGAAAATAGCTATTTTATCTCATTTATGTCAAACCTACCATTTTGTCATTTATACCTAACAAGTAGCATGTTTTAGTGTTTTAGTTTTATTTAAATAATACATAGGAAGGATGAAAAATATAGTATTTTAGATAAGTTCTAGTTTTGACCTCAATTTATTAAAGTTACAGACTTAGCCAGTCTAGGATCTATGGACTTTTCCAGTCCAAGATCTACAAACTCTATCAGTCTAGATCTATGGATTCTGCCAGTCTAGGATCTGTGGAATATTTAAATCCAAAATCTAGGAAGTAAAAGAGTGTGTAGATGATATGAAGAGGAAGATTAGTCTATCTAGAATCACATCAATAAAATACTTGCCTCCTATTTTGAAGGATTCAATCTTGATATATTTTGTATATATTTGGACCTTAAAACTATTATAGGGATAGTATAATAGTCTTATTGAGATATATAGATTTTTACGATCTTGATCAATCCAAGTCTCATATTTTGAGGATGAATGGATTCACTAAGAATTCCTATTTTCCTGCATACTATTTTTAGTCTAATTATATTAGCACAAATATGTAAATTTGTTGTCTGAAAAGGAGATGAATAACTATTACACTTAGAATTTTGGATATATTTTAAATGTTCTAGTTTTATATTAATTAATGAAATATAATTCTAGCTTTCACTACTGAGTAAACTTTATTCTTGACTCTAAGAAGAGTAAGGGCCCACTCTCCTTAGAAATAGGAATTTTTCTACGGTATTTATATTTATGTTGAATTACTTTTGCATTACTAGATAATCAAAATATCTTAAATACTTGTAAATATTAGTAATTCAAATTCAAATATTTACATTCTAATAGCTATCTTCTTTCAGAACAAGTGTGACTTAGTCTTAGTGTTTCTTTTGATTTACTACACAAGAGTTAGATTAGAATTAGATTAGAATCTGAGTGTTTAAATTTCAATGCAAGTATGAACTAGATAGATTTACATTTCCAAGAAAGTGTGAAGTAGATTAAGGGTGCTTTAATTTCAAGCAAAGGATTTAATTAGTTAGTGTAATGGTTAATCTCTTCTTTCAGCAAGTGTGTGAAGCAATTAGCTTAGAAGAATTTTTTCATTGGTAAAAGTTATATTAAAATCATCAAAATCCCCCCAAGACCAACTTATAGATCTATCATCATAAACCTTGCTACAGATAGCTTTGGACACCTACCCTATTTTGATAGACATCAGTCTAAAAGATTGATTAAATGAAGGGTTAAATGACACTCATCATTTTTGGCATCATTACAAGGGATATTCTTAGGTTTTATTAAGGTAAACCTTATTGATCTATAGTAAAAAAAAAAAAACATAAAACAAACAAAGAACAATCAATTTATGTTTTGACCTAGAGATTCTAAAGAAAGGTTTGTCCCTAAATACCCTCCAAAAATAAAAGTTGAAATCTCTACTTCAAAACTCCAAGAAGGAAGTCCTTCATCATCTTTAGTTGAGAACCTTTAATAAGTTTTGGAATCACATCTTTAGGATTCTCCTAAAATATTATTTGGGATTAGAGAATTTTCTCAACCAAGTCCTGTAGGAAGAATTCACCCAAACCATCCGTTTTCAAGAAGAGAGTATTTAAAGGCTGCAAAAGATTTAGAAGAAGCATTTGAATAATCCATCACTGAAGAGAGTTTTTAAGAATTTGAATAACCTTCAACCAACATTCATTGGGAAGCTAATCCTAGTTTTGAAGAACCATCAGAAGAAGAAGACATGGCTCAACAATAAAAATAGAAAGTTGTAGTACCAGGGAGGACTTTTTCCTTTCCCATTATTTTAGATCCTAATGATCAAACTTCTATGAAAAACATTTTTCCTGCTAATTTGCCAAATTTTTGGGGAAAATCTAAAAAAAACTTGATCAGTTTCTATTTGAATTTAAGGTACTTTGTCAAACCTATGACTATATAAAAAATATCATAAAATAAAATTATTTCCATCTACACTCAAAGATGCAACCATGAGATGGTTCATAGGCCTACTAGGTAACTCCATTCACACATGGGATGAAATGGAAATTACATTTCTAAACAAGTATCAAGATTATTGTAGGATATGGGAAAGAAAGGAATATTTTTGTAAATCAAATAGAATGATGATGAATCCTTGGAAGACTATCTAGATAGATTTACATTTGTTCATAAATGGAGTAGTTATCCACTCACTGAGGAAGTCTTGAAACTTTTTTCCTCAAAGGATTAGATGAATAAATCAGAGATACATTAAATCTAATGGGAGGAAGAGACATAAATAAACTAGCCTTTCATCATATTCTAGAACTTTGTACTAACTACTCTAGGACAAAACCAGAGATTAGGAGAACAAGACTACAGAAATCCAATGAAAGGGGTAAATTGATGGAAGAATTTACTAATCTAAAGATAGACATTTTGGTCACACTCAATACTACATTGGATGGCTTTTAGGCTAAATCCAATACAAAAAAACCATTGGCAATATATTATCTTAAGTGTAGGTTGAAACATGTCCTTAGAGACTGTCCTTTGGATAAAACAAACATTTAATTTTATGGAATATGTGAAGGAAAAGATCATGACATAGATCATTGTACTTATCTACCCACTTTGAAAACTCAGATGAAATCAAACATTCAACCTAGTGAAGAGCTAAACTATATTTATAGGTAGAGATTCTTTCCACAAAACTAGTACCAAGGACAATTTGCTTCTAAAATTTTAGGTAACCCTTAGACATCATCGTGGAATGTTCATATGCCTACATCCATGTGGGAACAAACATAGATGCCATCAACTCAAATGCCATGACAAGGATAAGAATGGACACCACCTTAACCAAAAATGATGCCACAACAGTCATGGGTGCCCCAACAATAGTCACATACACAATGTAATCCTAATCCACAATAAAATCAACCAAGAAGACCATCACAACATAAAACTATAATTCCACCCTCTATTGTCTAACATCTAGAATAAGTTAATCATCCCCCAATGCCTACACAACCAATAACCAATCCAAAGAATAAGTATCCACCACCTATTTATGTTAGTGAACAAGATGGAATAATGAATGTAGGAGCAATTGACTATTTTAATATTTAGTTAAGATTAGGGAAAACTATAAAGGAACCACCAATTCTCATTTTTAAAATACCAAATAGAAATGAAGGAACAAAACAATCTCAACTAAACAACAAAGAAACCAAAATCAATGAAAACTCTGATAAACATAAGGGAAATTTCACTATACTAGTAGTTCCTTTCCCTGAGAGATTAAAAGAAATTGAAACCAAATAAGAATTAGATTTGATCCATGAGTTTCAAAAGATGAGTATTGAGGTACCCATACTATAAGCTATTAAGGATATTCCTAAATTGAATAAATTCATTAAGAATTTGTGTTAAGACACCTAGAATAAAGAAATAGTATCCAAAAACCATACATGTTGATGGAAAGCTTATTGATTTGTTAGCAAGAAAAGTCTTAATACCCAAGTATGCAGACCCACGTAGTCCTATCATAATAGTCACAATAAGAGGAAAGGAAATTCCAAATGTTTTAGTGGATTTAGCGGTAACAATCAATGTCATGACAACTAATATTGTCCAAACACTATCCCTAATGGGAATGCAACCTACCACTACCATCCTTCAAATTGAAGGTCAATATATGGCTAAACTAGAAGGAATTATAAAGAATATTGTAGTATTTGTTGAATCTTGGGAGTATCCAGTTGACTTTATGGTGTTGTATCCCAAATCCAAGAATTTAAGATATCCCCTAATCCTAGAAAGACCATGGATAGCTAATGTGGTATCACTAATTGATTACAAGTCAAGATACATGACCATTTACAATGGCTTAAAATCCAAAAACATTTCTTTGTACCCTCCTACAAAACCATTAGTTAACCACATAGAAAAACTTTGGGTGGATAAGCCAAACAATATAAAAAATGACTTCATCTTTGGCTACAATTACAATTAAAGATCATCTAGAAGAATTGAATGAAGAATTAATCCAAGGTTATGAAGAACATGACCATTTAGCAAAAATCTCTACCAATCCAGAATCTATGGACTCAATCAATCTAAAATCTATAGACTCAGCTAGTCCAAAATCTATGGACTCGGCCAGTCCAAAATCTATGGACTTTCTAGACTTTCCTGGGACATATTATCTCAACCTTTCTACTAATTCTTCATTATATGATCATAGCATGATTTAGTGAAATATTTAGAATTAGGTAGAAACATAATAAACCCATTTCTTGAGTGCATTCCATTACCCATTAACAAGAGCTATTCCTCCTGAAAAAGATTTATTGAAAACGTAACTACATTCCATATGCTAATTCCTCATCCATGTCCTTTTAATTCATTAATGAGTGAATTTAATCAAGTGGAACCTAATCATCTAGGTATTAAACCTCTCATGGTGTTACCAGGAAAAGTCTTGAACATTAATAGTTGGCTAATAAATGATGAAGAGGATCAAATTTTTAAAGTTTTAGAATGACACACCAAGGCTTTTGCTTGGGATTACACTAATATGAAGGGAATTCACCCAAGTTTATGTACACATCATATCTACATAGAATAAATAAAATTAGTAAGAGAGCCACAAAGAAGAATAAATCTAGCATTGAAAAACATAGTCAAAATAGAAATTCAAAAATTACTGAATGTAGGATTTATTTACCCCATTTTAGATAGTTAGTGGGTTTCACTATTGGTAATTATACCTAAAAATAATGCTAAATGGCATGTATGTGTAGATTATAGATAATTGAACAAAGAAACTTTAAGAGATTATTTTTTATTATCTTTCATTGACCAAGTTTTGGATGATTTGGTAGGGAAAAATATTTCTCTTTTCTAGATGGGTTTAGTGGATACACCAAATAATGGTAAAAACTAAAGATCAAGATAAAACCAAATTCACTTATTCTTGGGGAACCTTTTCCTATCGAGTACTTCCATTTTGACTTTGCAACGCTCCTGCAACCTTTTAAAGAGTAGTCCTAGCAATATTTTTTGACCTTACTAATGACTGTGTGGAGGTTTTCATGGATGATTTCACTATCCATGGAGAAACCTATAAAGAATCTATTACTAATTTATAAATATTTTTGATAAGATGTGAGTAACATCAATTATCATTAAGTCATGAAAAAATCTTGTTGATGATGGATCAAGGAATAGTGCCAGGACATCACATTTCTACAAGAGGCATTTAGGTAGATCCCAAAAAAGTTGAGATTATCTCCAACCTACCCATTCCACATACACAAATAGAGGTTAAAATTTTCTTAGGATATGTTGGCTATTATAGATGCTTTATAGAAAACTTTAGTAAAATAGTTGCTCCTATGTTTGCTTTGCTCACAAAGGACAGTGAGTTTCTATGGAGTGTTGATCATCAACAATATTTTGAAACAATCAAAACCAAGCTTAGTATTGCCCTAATATTAAGAGGACCAAATTGGACACAACCTTTTCATATATATAAAAATACTTATAACACAATAATAGGTGTAGTCTTGGGATTAAAATATGAGAATGATCACATGCATGATATCTATTATATTAGTAAAAATATGACACATGCTGATAAAAAGTACACCATAACTAAAAAAGAGTTCCTTGTTGTAGTCTATGCAACAAATAAATTCAAACATTATATAATATGCTACAAGGTGTTTATGTATATAGACTATTTAGATATTAGATACCTTACCAACAAAGCAATAGTGGGAGGAAGGATTATCAGATGGTTGTTACTTTTATAGGAATTTGATATAACTATTATAGATAAACTAGGAAAATTTAATGTGGTTGTTAATTTATTATCCAGACTTGACACTTTAGGTGAAGAAGAACTAGTGGAGGATAATTTTTTAGATGAGCAATTATTTTTTGTTTTAGTAGAATCTCCATGGTTTTCTGATATAGCTAATTACCTTGCTACAAGGAAGTTTCCTCCATATTTTTTAATAAAGAAAAAAAATGTTTAATCAAAGAAAGTTCTTTTAAATGGATTAATGGAATGTTATTTAAATTCAAAATTGATCATGTGTTTCATAGGTATGTAACTAATAATAAGGCCTATGGAATCATCAGAGCTTATCATGATGAACCAGGAGGAGAACATTACTCAACTCAGAGGACTATACACAAAACCCTAGGAGTAGGCTACTACTGGCCTTCCATTCATAGACAAGTAAAAAGATATGCCAGACAATGTGATGCATGTCAAAGAATGGGACAACACACTCTTTTAGTTGAGATGCCTCTCCATCCTCATCTAGTTTTAGAACCATCTGACAAATGGGGAATTAACTTTGTAAGACATGTGGATCCCCCATCTAGAGGAAAGGAATATCTATTAGTCTACACAAACTATTGTAGCAAATGGGTAGAAGTTGAAGTTTTAACACATGCTTGAGAATAAGTTGTAATAGATTAACTATATTTTAGAATTATGTAGAGATTTAGTGCTCCAAGGGAGATAGTCTCAGATCAAGGACCCCAATTCATGTCAAACATGATAAAGTACTTCATGAAAGTTTATCAAGTGTATCATAGGAAGTCCTCTCCATATCACCCATAAGCTAATGGACAAGTTAAAGTCACCAATAAATAATTAGAAACCATTCTGACCAAGATTATTAGTGTCAACAAAAAATATTGTGAAGATAAAGTAATAAAAGTAGTTTGGGCCTATAATACCACCTGGAAAAAAACTACTGGTTTCTCTCCTTATGAGCTAGTTTATGGTAAGAGACCCTTATTCTCTATTGAATTTGAATTACAAACATTGAAAACAACATTAGAAGTGGGAATTGAATTGGAAAAAGTATAGAAGGAGAGACTCATGCAACTCAATTAGCTTAATGAAATGAGAATTGAAGAAGTACAAAGAACTAAATTAGTACAAAATTAGAGGAAAATTTGGCATGACTCACACATCAAACAATGAAAGTTTTAGAAAGGAGGCTGGGCATTATTGTTTGACTTAAAATTTCAACAATTCAAAGGTAAACTACAAACAAGGTGGTTAGGACCATATCAAATAAAGGAAGTCTTTGAAAAAGGTTATGTTAAGTTGATGCCCATTGATGACAATAGAAGGACTCTTTTGGTCAATGGGCATAGATTAAAACTTTATTAGAAACCTCTTAGTAAAGATGAATTTGTAAAAAAATATGAAAAGTGAAATATCTTTCTTGGAGGAATAAGTTTCCTCTAGGGAAATTTTTATTTAATGATTTCTCTCTATTTGGATTAAAAAAATCAATACTAAAAAACCTTTCAAAGATGTTATTGACAATGCATAGCTTGAAAACTAGCTTGTTGGTTGGTTATGTATTACTAAAAAGGACCTTGACTAGAAAACCAATAATGGTTGGTCAAGGGGAAAAAACTAAAAAAAAATGTTTGATCATGCAATCTTGATTGATTTCCTCATGCAATGAAACTTCAGATTGTTCTTTTGAATTATGCTAACTAATTTATGTAAACTTACTTATACAAGACAAATGGCAAGAGAAGAACAAGATCTAAGGTAAGAATAAATGAGTTTTAAGTTTTATTTATTCATGTTTTAGTGAACTAGAAGTATTTTGATTTAAATAATAAAATCTTCTAGAGATGAAAAACCATAATTAGATAATCATATATCCCCTAAAAGAGAGGAATAATCATAGCATGCAAAAGAAAGGGATAAGGAAACACATGTCATAATGGATACATGTATCCAATGCAATTAATTGCATCATTATCATTATGATGGGACATTATGACATCATTTCATAAAAATCTTGAAATAAAAGGGCTTTTAATCATTATTGATTCGACATAACAAATACCTACGATGGTGGAAGTAGTAACTATTCCATCTATGTGAGCAATAAAACTACCACCATGCCACGCCATCATTCAAATGGGCATAATAGTATTCAACACCATTTCTTACAATAGGGGAAAAAGGTTTGGGAAACCTTTAAAAATAGGGTCATTAGATAAATTCCAACCCTACATCTTTAGAAAGAATCTAGAACATCAGGTTTAATCCAGTCACAAAAGCAATCTCTTATAACTATTACTAGATCTCAAACTACTCAAACACTCATTATTTTAGAGCCTCCACAAGAACCTCGAGAACTAATTGAGCAACCAATCCTTTACCTAGGAAGAAGGAAACTAAAAAGAAACATTATTGTCTCAACAAGACTTGAGAAGGGCTTAACTCCTATAGCAGAAGAAGGATCAAGTGTGGCCCTCAGGACTAAAAGAGGAATAAGATTGATTCTTTTGGATGAATATGAAGAAGAACCAATCCATACCTTGGAAAGCCTTCAACAACTATCCCAACCTTTATAATAGCATAACAATAAAGAAAAATAAACTCCTATATAATTTCCTATAGAGGAACCTACTAAGAGCTATTCCATGTAACCATTGGAGGAATTAGAAAGCTCTCCAATAAGGGAACCAAAATTTAAACAAGTTAATTTAATAGGAGAACAAAATGATCACATTGAAGTTCCATTGGACAAAGGTAAAGCTATATATACATTTGAAGAAGGAGAACCATCTAGTATCAAGGATCCTATCATGCAGCTAACCGTGGAACTTTGTTAAAGCCCAAAATTGAATTTAGCAACAAGCAGTAGATATTGCAAATCTACTCAGCTAACTATAGGGTTATGCATTAGACCAACTTTTTCCATTCTGAGATTAATTGATCATAATTTTAAGGGATATTTTTAAAATACTATCATAAAAAACCACTATTTGGAAGCTTTGTATAACTGTATTATTTCATTTGACCCATTTGTAAGATAAAGCTTTGATTCAATTGTTGTTGCTAGTATGAAAAGATGGGACTAATTATTAGTATCTCTCAAAATATGAGAAGTTATGTCTCCTAATAATCTAAGGTGGAGTATAAGAAGAGATAAATCAATTCTTGAAGAAATTATAGAAGTAATAAAATCTAAAGGAGAGCAAACATGGATTGGAATGAGGTATAGACCTCCATTGTTTATCATATCAATTCCTGGATGGTAGAATTAGGCACCATAATCTGATGAAGAGTTTAGCATATGGAAAAGAATGGTTCAAATGTCTAAAGTATTTACAATTAATACATATCATCATATTAAAGATTAATTTTATGAATATGATCTTAGCAAGGGCATGGAAAACAGGCCAAGAACCAATGAAGCTAGATGAATGTGTGCAATGGGACTTACAAAAGGGAAAGTTTGTGGGAGATGATGAACCCAAAATACGGCTCATTATTGACATGTAATTTCCTTCATTTCATCTCTCTAAGGATATAATCTTAAGAAAATCATAGAACTTTAGCTAACTATTACATGGAAAATAGCTACTTTATCTCATTTATGTCAAACCAAAGGTTGAGTTACCATTTTGTCATTTATACCTAAAAGGTATCATGTTTTAGTGTTTTGGTTTTGAATAATACATAGGAAGGATGGAAAAATTATAATTTTGGAGAAGTTTTAGTTTTGACCTCATTTTCTCAAAGCTACAGACTCAACCAGTCTAGGATCTACAGACTCTACCAGTCCAAGATATATGGACTCTGCCAATCCAAAATCTATGAACTTTATAGATCTAAAATCTGAGAAGCAAAAGATCTTTTAGATGATCTAAAGGGGAATATTACTCCAGCTAGAATCACATCAATGAAATACTTGCCTCTTATTTTGAAGGATTCAATCTTGATATATTTTGTATATATTTGGACCTAAAGACTATTATAGGGATAGTCTAACTGTCTTATCGAGACAGATAAATTTTTAGGATCTTGATTAGTCCAAATCACCTATTTTTAGGATGAATGGATTCACTAAGAAGTCCTATTTTCTTGCATATTATTTTTAGTCTGATTGTATTAGCATAACTATGTAAATCTTTTGTCTGAAAAGGAGACTAATAACTATTACACTCAAAATTTTGGATATAGTATAAATGTTCTAATTTTTTATTAATTAATGCATTATCATTCCATATTTTAATACTAAGTAAAATTTGTTCCTGACTCTAAGAAGAGAAAAGGCCCACTCTCCTTAGAACCAGGAATTTCTATATTGTATTTATATTTATGTTGAATTAATTTTGCATTACTAGATAATCAAAATATCTAAAATACTTAAAAATACTAGTAATTCAAACTTAAAGATTTACATTCCAATAGTTATCTTCTTTCATAAAAAGTGTGACTTAGTCTTAGTGTTTATTTTGATTTACTACACAGGAGTTAGCTTAGAATTATCTCTCCAGCTGAGTGTTTACATTTCCATGCAAGTGTGAATTAGATAAATTTACATTTCCAAGCAAGTGTGAAGTAGATTAAGGGTGATTTAATTTCAAGAAAAGGATTGAATTATTTAGTGTAATGTTTAATCTCTTCTTTCATCAAATGTGTGAATAAATTAGCTTAGAATAATTATTTCATTGGTAAAAGTTAGATTAGAATCATCAAAATCCCCCCAAGACCAACTTATAAATCTACCACCATAAACCTTACGACATATAGCTTTGGACACCGACCATGGTTTTATATACATCAATTTAAAAGATTGCTTAAATGAAGGGTTAAACAACACTCATCAATGACTAAATAATTTTTTAGTTGACCATATTAGTCATTTATTTATTCATTTATAGCTGGTTTGTAAAAAATTAGTATAATTTAGACATTTTTAGTTGTTGTGACTAAAATTTTTAGTCATATAGTCATTTATTTACCAAATTCTACTAGTGTTACTCAAAAAAGAGGCATTCCCAAGAAATAATAAGGGAAAATTTTAATCTTTCATTCTAAAATATTAAAGATTCTTCTTTGTCTAGCTTTTGGGGTATTGATAAAAAAGGAGGTTTTATCCCTATTGATATTTTCCCCTAATACCTATGAATAGTTAGAATGGATTTGATGGATTTATCCTCCTAAATTTTTGCATCTCCAATAATTATCATATCATCCATAAATTTTTTATGATAAACTAGGTTGATGAAAGGGGTGATATTATGCCCCTTAATGGTCCCCTTTCTAAGTTATTTTGAGAAACCTCTCCCCAATTCCTCATCCATGATGATAAATATATATAGGGATATAGGGTCACCTTGTCTAAGTTCCCTTTCCACATGGAAGAAACCCATTGGAGATCCATTGACTAAGATAGAAAACATGGGAATGGAAATATAGAAAGAAACTCATTGTATAAACTTGGAATTAAACCTGAACCTCTCAAGGATCTTATCTGGTAAATCCTATTAGACTTTGTTTTCGGAATTATTCATGTTTAATTTTATGAACATACCATCTCTACTAAGTTTATCAATAGAATGGATGTATTAATGCACTAAAATAATTATGTTAATAATTTACATACATTGGACAAAGTCTTCATGATGATGAGAGATGATTTTAGGTAAAATAAATTTATGTCTCATGGGAAAGAGTTTGGTGCACTCTTTGTATAAGTTATTGTAAAGGATAATAGGCCTGAAATCCTTTAAGTCTCTAGCCCCAATATTTTTAGGGATACGCACCAAAAAAATCATTATTAATTTTCTTCAAGATGTTGCCTAAAAACATAAATTCCTTTATATCCAAAAACATATCTTTTTCTAGGATTACCCAAAAGTACCAAAATAATATAAGAGGAAATTTATCATGACCTAGGGCCTTGTCCCAATCTATATAAAAATAACCCACTTAACCTCTTCCATCATCATAGGGATAATTATTGAAGCATTGTGTTCTCTATAAATAATATTTGGAAATAAACTTAGGAACACATCCTCTTTTTTATAGTTGGGAACATTTCTACCAAAAAATATTTTGGTAGGAGATAGCCTCATCCCTAAAAACCTCAATATTTGAATTTGAATATCCATCTCCTTTCATAATTTATTTGATCTTATTTATTTTTTTGTGTTTCGACATTGAGAGATGGAAGAATTTAGTATTTCTATCCCCTTCTTTCAACCAAAGATTCCTGGACTTTTGACTCTAAAAAGTCTCATCTTTAACCTCCATAGAATGTATTTCATTGGTCAAATCTTTCTCTCTATCAAATTTTCCTTGATTTACTCTTGTAGCTTGCATATCTTCTTTAAGGGATGAAATATCATTTGATATTTTTAACTATTGATGGAAAATATTACCAAACGTGTCCATATTCCATTTTTTTAGGTTGAACTTGACATTTATCAGCATTATGGCTAAATGAAACATGGCCAACCCTTCAACCTCCACATTCAACTATTTTTTGACCTTTGACTTGATCTTTGGGTTTTAGATCTACATATTTTCAAATATAAACGGATGGTTACATTTTTTATTCTCTTCTTATAGAATAAACACTAGGGGTTGTGATCTGAGTCTATTCTAGGTAGGTAAGATAGACTCATACTTGTATCACTAATCCAATCAACATAAGTAAGGAATATGCACAATATTACTTGAATAGGAGCTTCCCTTAATATTTCTTTTGTCCATGTAAATTTGGACCCACTTAGTTCCACATCTAACAAATGAAAAGTTTTTATGAATCTACTAAAATGTTCCATACTCTCTATGAGGTCTGTTAGTCTTCCTTTATTCTCCAGCCATGATAAAGATGTATTGAAGTATCTTGTTATCATCCACTTTAACTCCTTACAAGATTATCTAAATAATTTTAGGTCACTTCATAAAATCCTTCTACCTTGGATAGTATTTGGAGAATAAATGTTAGATAAAACCCAAGCTTTATTGATTTCTTTATTTGAAAATAGAATTTATAGATAGTTTTTATCTATATTTAAAACCTCTCCCTCCACCTCTTTGGGATCCCAAAGGGTTAAAATAAATATAGAAGGCTTGATTGATCCCATACCTACCCAATCATCATTGTTCCATATTTTATTCGTAATGATTTTGAGTGTTCTTTTAGACATATTAGTTTCTTGATCAGTAAAATTGCTAGGTTGGTGAGTCTTCAAAAGATTCCTAACTATCCTCTAATTACTGAAGTTATTAAGGCCTCTTGTGTTCCAAGATATGATATTATTTTTTTGGCTTTATTTGGGCCTTTGGACCCTCCATAATTCAAAATTATTTGTATACCATTAGAAACATATACCATAATTACCTTGATATAGATTTACATTCCAAAGGGTTTTTCTCTTTCCTTTTGGGGGTTTCCTCCCAAGTCAGTTAATTTCTTTATATTCCTAATTTGCCTATTACTAAAAAATTTACTAGGGGCTAGGACTAAGGAACTAATACCTAGCCCTATTACTTGAATCTAACATTATGATAGTGAGCATGGGATAATTTTAGTATACACCAAGAAAAGGTTTGTCTTAGTCTCATATCCTTCATTTCCCTCTTATAGTAAAACTCATGTCCTAAGTCCTATAGGTGATTATGCCTAGGTATTTAACTTACCAACTCCTTAAACTAGAATTATTTCCCCCATTTTCTTAGTAATTTTCTCTTATTTATGAGATCATATGGATTAGTCCTCTTAGATTGACTCTTTAGAAGGGTTATGGCCTTAGCAACTTATTTTCCCACTCTTCTTGTGGAATTTATGCCTCTAATTCTTTAAGGTTTATCTCATACTTATAACTATTTATAGTCTCCTCGGAATTTTACTTTGTTTTATATTCTATTTAATTCCCTTTGTCAGCCAATTCCAGATTTTATTATAGGGTTGACTTTGGATTAAACCATTATTTCATTAACTCTAGAAATATTATAGTCTAGAATAAACCCTTATATTGTCTTTATTGGCTATTATAGTATCAATATTGGAATTTAGTTTTCTATTATTAGATTAAAATTTATATATTTTCAAAATTAGATATCAAATACATATATTTCAATACAAGTATACTAGATTCCAATTTAAAGGTGATAATAAAAGTATAGATTTTTAGGCATATATCTTAATTTAATGAAATGTTGGTTATTAGCATAAATTCCCTCTCCCTTGTTACTTATCTCTCCTTCTTTAATGAGTTATTATTTACCATTTTCCTTATCCCCCAAAAAACCTTTTTTAAAACTTTACATACTCATGGGATCCTGATTGGGAAACTTATTATAGCTTTCCTTCTTTTTCCATATAGGTTTGTTTTTATTTCCCTTTGAACATCCTTTTGACTTATGTTCTAATCTATAATAGGATTTACATAATACCATTTTTTTATCATACTCAATAACTTTATTCCATTCTCCATATTTAGATAGGATTTTGATAGAAGACAAGATTTATTTACATGGGAGAATTAACATAGAATCTCATAAAAATACTAGTCTTTTCCTTGACCTTATAACAAGATAAAAAGCTATAAGTTTCACCATGGTATTTATTATCCATTAAATCACTTATTACTCAAATAATTAAAATGGAAGACCTAAAATCTTGACCCATAAAGGAATTTCATTTAAATTATCCTAGTCTAGATTGAATCCTAATCTTTAATTTTTGAAATAGATGTTGGATTCACCTAAAAAACATGGGCTTCACACTAGGGTATTGGCCATATACTCCTTTTTTAAACATGAGATGAAGAATAAACTTTTTTGTCATTGTGTATGTTTCAACATGACACTTTGGTTTTCACTTCCTGATGGCCTAGTGCCTAAAAACATTGATGTTAGGTCTAGGCCCTAGAAACTTACCAATAAGCACATTCTCCCTTCCCTTTCTAACCATTATGTCTACCCATGATATGTTTTTGATTTCCATTGAAACTTATACCCTTATTTTTTATTTTACCTCTTTAATTTTATCCTCATGTGGGTCCCCAAATTTATTCTCCCTATCCATGGCATTTGTGTCAGAATCTTTGACATCAATATTATCTTACTTGGATTTCACATTTTTCTACCCTAGTGAGAATTCAAATTTTCCTCAACACCTATCGTCTATACCTCTCATTGCATATTTGTATTTTTTATTATTAAATTATTGTTTGATATGGATATTAATATATTTTATAATTTTACAATTATATTTATTTTACCTTCAATTATTTTAGTATTTTTTTAAATAACTATAATGACTAAGTTTTTTGTTTTATTAATAATATATTATCAAAAAAATGTACTGAATAGAGGTTAACAACCGTTTCACTATTTTTTTCATGTTTATTTTTATTTTTCTAGAAAAAATAATAAACTTAAAGATAAAGGTATGGTATAGAAGAACCTACATTTTATTATACGCTCATGATCTAGTTGATTGTAGAGAACTCATCTTTGGCTCGAGAGGATGACCTGCAATAAGAAAAGAATCTATAAAATGATTGATTATCAAGATAGATGGGTTGATTGCATAGATAAATGTAGATCCAAGAAGTAATAGACTTATTTGGAGGCTGTCAATCCACTCTTTAAACAAATTATGTTTTGGAAAATAGAAATAAATGCTTTCATGGGGTAATAAAAAGTACTAAAATTAATGCAAGAGAAACTTTTGAATAGAAATGAATTATTTTAATCAAAATAGAAATAAATTGTTAACAAATAGTGTTAAAATGTTCAAATGTAATTTAGAAAATAGTTTAAACCTCTATGGTGTGATAGAAACTTAAAAACCAAAATTTGGGTAAAGGTTGATTGATGGAAATAGTTTATTATTTCTGTGAAATTAAATCACACAGTGACCAATAC
This sequence comes from Torreya grandis, assembly GCA_037957365.1. Taxonomy (NCBI): domain Eukaryota; kingdom Viridiplantae; phylum Streptophyta; class Pinopsida; order Cupressales; family Taxaceae; genus Torreya; species Torreya grandis. The sequence continues at coordinate 1,875,082 of JARHVA010001713.1, forward strand.
CAATCACTGTGCAAATTATATTAGTTAAGTCAACTGATGTTAGGTAGGGAATGATTGATGTCAGTCAGAGGTTATCGATGTCAATCCTTATAAGTTTTGGTTGGGGGGGAATGGTTATTGGGTGAGCTGTAAGAGGGATTTGAAGGTTGTTTTTGGATTAGATGTTGGTCATGAGGTTGGAATAAATTTACAAAAGTATAAAACTTAGGAGTTGGATATTTAGGTGACTGGAAATGGTCTATGGGTGATTTGGTTATAAATGGAGTGTTTGGAGTTTTAGAACTCCAACACAAAGAGGAATATGGGAGAGATGGGAAATGGGTACAAGTAACAAAACCATCAAAACTAATAATTAAACTTGATATAAGTGTATATATACTTATATTTGGAGTTTGTTGGCCTAGATAAGTCACTAGACTAGGTGCAAGATTCATGGGATCATAGATCAATTTGGATATAATAACGATGCTTGAACTCTTTATGGTGAGTTACTCGAGTACTTTGATGTCTCTGTTATGGTTTGTTAGTTCACCTGGAAGCTTGGATTCACTCGAGAATTAAATGATTATTACTCAAAAGATGTTTTAACCTCCTGAGTTAGGGTGTTTAGGCTACATTAAATAATTGTTATCAGTCTTAGTCAACTAACATTAGTCGAGGGGTGATTGATGTTGGTCAAGGAGAATGGTCAAGACTTACTAAATATAGTTGTTTGTACCTAAGATTAGTCTTTAAGACCAATATAAGTGGCCTGAGTTTAATAAAGGCATAATTGGTATGCATGAGGAATAAGTCTAGGAGGTTAGGGCATTAAATATCTTGGTGGGAAGTAATCCTAAGGCTAGGCGTTGATCATTTAGCCATGAGTTTGGGTGAGAAGGTGTAAATAGGCCTATTTAACTTAATTAACTAATTAAATTAGACAAAATGGGGTGAATGGGTGTGTTTAAGGATTTTAATAATTAATCCTAACTTAAGGGGGCTATAGGGGCCAAGGGGTATTTTAAAATCACTAGAACCATGTGGTTTTCTAGTGTTTACATTTTGCCCCTTTTTGTTTCATAGGTTGTATCTTCAAGATATAAAACAAAAACAAGTTTAATGGAAAGTTAAATTCCCCAAGTATGGGAGGAGGTGTTCCCCCTCAAACTAGGATGTGATGAGGTCAAAATGAAGTTGGGTGTAGGTTTGACAAGTGTATTTGTGTGGCAAAAATAGGTAAGATGGGATGAAGTGGAAAATAAAGTGGCAATGAAGAGGATGAGTGATAAGTGAACCAAGCCACCACATTAGGTCTAGCAGATATGGGTGCACTTATAAATTTAAGTCTCCAAGCTAAGGTATCCATGTTTATAGGGGGCCAAAAGTAGGGTGATCTTGAGAAAATAGAATGGGTACACATGATGGAGCTATAAATGGAGAGATTCTAAGACACCTAAAAGGTTGAAAGATAAAAAGGTGAGTTTACATAACATTATGGATTAAGGCAAGGGGATGAAACTGGTAGTGTAACTAAATAAGGGTGGCATGCGGTATTATCAATGTGTGATCTGAGATACTACGATGATGGTATCCCTCATCAAAAGGTGGGACCCAGCTACCAAGACCTTCATGTTATTAGTAGGGGAGATCACCATAATAATGGAGGACATCCATTAAAAACTAATATTGCCTATATATGGTCGAGTAGTGGAGCCAATCCATAATGATGAATAGGATGCTTACATGGACCAATTATTTGGATATGATTTTATAGAGGCTCAATGGAATTATGGGGGTCTTTATTTTGAGGATTTATATTACATAGACACTGAGGGGAATCAATTCATGATGATGATGATATACATCACTTGCTATGCACTTCCAAAATTGAGTGGGGGTATGTTTCTTTAGGCTTTGCTAGGTATGCTAGTAGATATGATAGAAGATCAGATAGTCTTTGCCTGGGCCCCAACACTACTGGTTCAGATATATCATGAGTTATAGGGTTATCATGTATATATGCAATAGAGAATGAGTGTATGCTTCCTAATACACTATTTGGAATATGAGCATATCATTATTTTATGACTAGTTAGACTACCCTAGCATATATGGGATCATGATAGATTTAAAGTCAAATTCATGAGATGGAGATCAGACATGGTACTACCCCAAGTAAGAGTGGAGATGCAAGACTTGGATTAGTTTAGATAATGATTGGATGCATTGGTGGATGGCGAGGTTATTTGGAGACCCTATAAAACATTCCCACCATGGAGGGGGATCCACACACATATATTTTATTTACAAAGCTTTAGATGGATATATGAGAGGTGATAGCAAGAGGTAGAGTTGATCCTTTTTTATCATATTAGGAGGTAGTATGACCTGATATAGGGTGTCCCAAGAACATTCCCAAGATACAAATGTGAGGATGCAAAGGCACCATTGCCTCCACCATAGCCAGTAGAGGATGAGCCACTCTATAAGGAGCTACTAGCTCTTATAGTGGTAGATGATGTTAGAGTTATACAGGAGTACATTATGTGGTGGTAAGGGTAGTATTCCATAGTGTTTGAGGGTTATAGGGGATAGGGTCTAACTAGAGGTGTAGGTGGACAAAAATAGCCTATGGATGTGGAGATGAATGTGAGGGGTGATCAAATGGAGGTGGATTCCCTAGAGAGATAGGTAGTTATTATCGAGAGGGACCAGTTGAGAGTGGCATTAGCCACATCATAGGCAATGTTGACTTCCATGACATTAGATAGAGATACAATATAGGGTTAGCTAGTAGTCAGGACCTAGGAGAGAAATAATCTTCAAGGATAGGTTGTTATCATCACCTAGGAGAGGGACCATGCATGGGGATAGGTAGCCACCATTACACAAGAGAGGGATTATGCATGAGCATAGCTAACTACCATTACCTAGGAAAGGGATGTAGTATAGGGTCAAATTGGTACCATTACATATGAGAGGGATGGGTTAAAAGAATAGGTGACCCTAATATTAGTGGAACAAGATGATCTAAGATAGGTAGGAGGATGGTCATCTATAGGAATAGCTCAAACTATCCCAGTGTCTAGATATGTCACCAAAGTAGAGGAGTTGAGATATTATGAGGCACATGTATTTATCTAGGTTTCATATGTGCCTCTATATGTAGAGTATGTATCAGAGTAGGTTATGGGATGGAGGCCCAATGGTGTGACATTGATCTACATGTGCTTAGACAGGTCTGAGAGATGGATATGATCCATTGGTAGTAGTACCCCTACACCATAGACCATATTGGAGTCTTTTTATATTTAAATGATTTTGATTCTAGCCTATGATCTAATGTTATGAGATGCATATACCATTTTGAGAGACATGGACATATATATATATATATATATATATATATATATATATATATATATATATATATATATATATATATCATTTTTATTTGAGTTATGATGTTGTTTATGATTATGGTTAATTTATGCTCATGTGATGATTCATTTCATGCTATTTATAATGTTGATGATGTTTATGACATATGGTGATTGATTTGACATTCTTCTTCTTAGTAGGTATATGCTTAATTAGATGTTGAAATTTAAATTAATGAATCTATGTGATCTCATATTTAGATAGATATGTGATTAAATAACATAATGGCTTGATTCATTTATTTATAGAAAATGATTAAATGAGTTTATTAACTTTATGATAAAAGTTATAAGACATTTTAATGTGATATAATTAATTTGATTGAGACATGGTGAAAAGCATTGTTGACTTTAGATAGATGGGATGCTAAATTAATTAATATGAGATGAGAATTGGATAATGTAATTAAATGCTTTTATGACAAAAAACACTAAAAAAAATGAGGTGAAAGGTTAATGACAACCACTAAATAAAACACATAATGTTATTAAATGTTTTTAAATGTTAGGATTGTATTTATTTAGATTAGAGTTAATTTTAAAATATTAAAAATATCTAAACATATAGATTAAGTTTGGACAACAAAAGTATATGTAAGAAAAGAGAGGAAATGAGAGAAGAAAGTTTAAATAATCAAAATACAAACATATTAATGAATGTATCAACAAGTAGGCACAAGAAATAAGAAGGAGATGTAATGTTCTTTTATTAACAAGGACCAAAAATAGGAATCTAGATCGACTTATGAATATAATCCCTTCGCATGCTTCACATTAGCATTCGTTAGTTTGTTAAGAAGTTTCTTGATCAAATAGTGTCAAGTAAGATCAAAATCCCTTATTTTTTGGAGGGTAAGAAGGGAAATGGATGAGAATGGAACCTTCTTGTGGGGCTAGCTTACTACTTCTATAGGTTGTTGAAGAGACATTATAAGAAATTTTGTCTTATTTTTTGTAGACTGATTAATACGTGAAGCCTAATTTTTGACTTTTGTGAAAGCTACTTGTAGCTTTCAAAATTTTTGCTTTTTTGAATTTTGACAAATGGGTATATTGATATTTTGAGAGGTTGGGGAAGCTGATCAATGTGAGAAGCTTCCATGAAATTTCTTGCATTGAAAAATGGTTCAATTATCTATCCTTTAATGGAGTGGTCTAAGCTTTTGATTTGTTAGGCTTGGATAGTTATCCTTTAAGGGAGTAGTCTACCTTATTTTAAGCAATATTTGAATTGTTTTGATAGATACTCTTTAAAGGAGTAGTCTAAAATGATAGAGTTTCCCCATAATATGGAGATTATTATTATTATTATTATTATTATTATTATTATTATTATTATTATTATTATTATTATTATTATTATTATTATTTGTGTATACATGGAATTACTTATGTAGGCTTAAGGATTACATTTATGAAAGCAAAACTATAGCACAATAAGGTTGAATAGTGGGTGAGAGGATGATTTAAGAGACAATAACCATGGAATTCCATCCTATTAGGGATGAAATGTATCCATGAGATTCATGCCATGGGTAGAGTCGTGGTACCCATATTTAGGATTGAAATTAATATGGTGATAGATAATCACATGATTCTATACTTTAATCTATTATCCTCAAAGTGAGGGGATGAAGGTGATAATCTCTTAAAATAAGGGATAAGAGTAAGTTAGATAGAAGGTGAGTTTTCACCTTTTTTAACAAGAGAATGGATGCAAATGCAAGGCATTGAGGAGCTTAGGTTCTAGTTTCCCTTTAAAATATGATAATTGGTAAGATTTTGACCCATACTATATGTTATGATATATGGTCTAATCTAATTGAAAGCAAAGTTTTCCCAATTGCTTCTTTTCATATTAGTTACATGCTAATTTTCCTTTAATACAAGGTACTAAATTCTCATTCTTTTAGGTGCTTGTTATAAGCATGCTTGATTCATTCTTGATACATGAAGATGGTTAAGTCAGCTAGATGATGTTCATCAAGTAGTTCAAGTTGGGGTAAATGTTCTTGAAGATAATCTCCCTTAAAAATGATATCCTTTAGGGATATCCAAAGAGATATAATTTAGACTTTGAGAGGAAAGATAGCCTCTATTTCAAAGATAAGAGAGAAAAGGATATCACCCATAGGGGTTTAAATGTTGGTTTGATATGCCCATAAGTCAAAGGGAATGTGTAAGTGCCAATCTTGATTGGATGCATTAACCATTTTAGTTATAATTTTGTTAGAAGCTTAAGCCTATTCATTAGTTTGTGGATGATATGGTGATGATAAACTTAAATTAATGCCAAATGTGTCATAAAGGTTGCTTACTTTTTTGTATTTAAATGATTTTCTATTATCAATGATGATTTTATGAGGAACATTAAAGTGGAAAATAATATGATGATTAATGAAGTTGAAAATCTTATTAGCTTTGGTTGAAATGAGGGGAATCGACTCCAACCACTTGGTGAAATATTTTATTGCAATGATGATATAATGATGTCACTGCAAATAATCAAGGTTAATTTCACCAATGAGATCTAATCCCCTTTATGAAAAGGGCCAAAAATCCTTAGAGACTTGAAGACCATGACTAGGAATGTGATATATATTAGCATGTTGCTAACACTTAACACACTTATTTACATAATCAAAATATTCTTGGTTAAGGGTAAGCCAATAATATCCATGGTGAAGTATATGCTTATCAATAGCTAGACCACTAAAGTGTCCTCCACAAATCTCATCATGTGTTTCCTTGATAGTCTGAGGGATGTCATGACTATGAAAGCATATAAAGAGGAGACCATCAAATCCTTTCTTGTAAATAATTCCCCTTAGTATGGTATAGCGAGAGGTACTCTATATAAACACTCTTCAACTATTTCTAGAGAGAATAGAAGGGATGATGGCTAAGTTTAGATAGTCAAATATTTACTTATACCAAATATCAGATTGAGACTCTTCCACATGAAAAATGGAAGGGAGGTCTAATTTGGTGTAATATGGATTGTTAAGGAAATGGATAGTGATAAAGAGTTTAAACTTTAAACGTGTGGATGGGATTTGGGAAGTAAGATAAGCCATGGTATTGATAAACTTTTTAGTAGAGCACAAAGTGGCTTGAATAAGGTAATAATCAAATAATGCCAAAATTAAATCTAATAATTATTTTTACTATTATAAAACATCATTTTTACATTAGTAAGAACATTTATTTGATTGACCACAAGTTTGGAGTCACCAAAAATGCTAATTGATTTAACTCCCAAAGACAAATTTGTTTTGAGATCTACCACTATGGCTTCGTACTTAGCCATGTTATTAGTTCAATGAAAATAAAGTTTAAAGGATAAGGGAAGAGTCTCATCATCAAATTGGATAAGGATTATACTAGTACCCCTACCATGTTGACACTTAAATCTATCAAATAACATGGTCATTTGATAAGTGGAATTCTCTTGAAAAAGAGTTGTATGGACTCATCGAGAAACTCAAGAGGATGAGGTTGGTTATCTGATAAAGGTAATTTTTTTAGTTGGTTGGTTATCAATAATTTTCCCCTTGATTGAATTTTTCTATAGGAACTCAAGATCAAACTTAGATAAAAGCATGAGAAATATATCCATATGTTGATTTTGATATGGCTTAGAATGCATGTACTTAAATGGGTCAGTGTTGGTTATGATGAAGGTTTTATGGTTAAGAAGGTAATGATGATTCTTGGAAGAAAAAAATACCAACGTAAGGCATAATTTCTCAATATGGGTATATCAAGTTCCATACTCTATAAGGTTTCAACTTATATAGTAGACTGCTTGCTCCTTATGCTTATCATCATGATATGCAAGCATGGCCCCTTAAGAATGGTATGTGGTGGAAATGTAGAGGTAGAAAGGTTGGTCCTCTTTTGGAGGGACAAGAACATGAAAAGAAATAAGTTACTCTTTAAGTGATTTAAAGGCTTTTTGATAGTCTTTATTCCATTTAAAGGAGATATCCTTCTTAAGAAGGTGATGGAAAGGCTGGCATCTATTAGATAGTTGAGAGATGAAGCGGTGAATGGATTGGAGCTTCCCATACAAACTATGGATTTGTTTGAGTTTATTTATAGGATGCATGTCATGGATTACCTTGAATTTAGTAGAATCAACTTTTATGCCATGGAGGGAGATAATAAAGCCAAGAAGCTTACCTGACAAGATTCGAAAGATGTATTTCTTAGGGTTAAGGTAAACATAAAATTAGATAAGGCATTTGAAGATAAACTTAAGGATTTATAAATAATCTTTATGACATTTAGACTTTCTAAAGAGGTCATCTACATAGTCCTGTATGGCTTTATGAATAAGGTCATGAAAGATATAGGTCATGGAATACTAGTAGGTTGGACCATAATTCTTTAGACCAAAAGGCATGACCCTATAGTACAAGGTTCTCTATGGGGTGATAAAGGTAGTTTTTATTGATCCTCTAGGGAAATCAATATTTTATTATAGCTTGAAAATCCATCCATAAGGTATAGCATCTCATGGTCAGCAGTAAGATCAACAAGTTGGTCAATGCTTGGAAAAGGGAGGTCATCTTTTGGATAAGCAAGGTTAAGATCATGAAATTCAATACAAATATGAAGTCCCCCTATTTTTTAGGTGACGTGAATGACATTAAAAACCCATTGGGGATAATCAATGGGTTGGATGAAGTTAAAAAATAAGAGGCATTAAAGCTCTTCTTTGATAAGAAAGGCTATATGAGGGTGCATCCTTTAAAGGTTTTACCAAATAAGTTTGGTATCAAGGGTGGTAACGATGTTATGGATGAATATAGAAGGTTAAATTCCTAAAATATCATTATAAGACCAATAAAATGCTATGTTATAGAAGATAAATCATGATGCTCTGAGGAATCTAAGGATTGGCCAATTTTGACTATATAGGGATTATCTTGAGTGCCCAAATTGATGTCAATAGTGGCTTCATTTAACATGGTTTAAGTCTCAATAGGAAGGGATTTATGAATATCATAATCTTTAGCACTAAGATAGGTGAGAAAGGAATCATTATCCTAACATTGAATAGTATTAATGGTAGGAGAATCATCGTCCACCATATTAGGATGAGTCAGTGAAATGGTTATAAATTCCCCATCCTTTTGATAAGTCAAAGGTCCAAAACTAATCATATTGATAAAAAAATGTTAGGGGGAATGATATCAAGATCTTTAAATTTTGAAGGAGAAGGGGTTGGTGAGTATGGGACTTCTTCCTCGATGATGGTGATGGGAGGTGGGTCAGTTATCTCTTTTGGTGGAATGAATCATAGACCAAATCATTCATGAGGTTTCTAGGTTTTGCATGGAAGTAACTCATGTGGTCCATGGTCATAACACCTATAGAAAAGATTGGTTTGGTAATTGGAAAGCACAAAAGGAGTAATGGTTCCAAAATTAGAATCATAGCTAGGCTATTGATTAAGATTCCCATACTCTTGGAAATTAGGAAAGGCATCTAAGGTCAATAGGCAATACTCCCTAAGTGAGATACATTATAATGTGGATTCTAAGGGGTCCTTTGTGGTGATTTGGGAAGATGATATGGATGAGTTGGAAAAATATTAATTGATGGAAGAGGAAGGGGATGCATCCTTGATTTGGACAAGAACATCATTAGGTTAGTAATTCATATTGCATGAATTGAATGGGTTAGGGTTGGCTGGTATGACATGGACCTGACCCTTTTGCTCAAAAAAGATGCATTGATGTAAGGTGGATGGTAAACAACCCATGGAATTGATATAAGGGCATCCAATAAAAATGTTATATTATAACTCACCTTCTATGATGTAAAAGAGCTCAAGAAGAGTGTGAGGTCTCAAATGAATATGAAAGATGACCATCCCTAAGGTTGTTACCATGGTATCATTGAAAGATTAGAGCACCACTATAGTTTTTGACATGATGTTCTCTAGTAGTTTCAATTGGTCATATGCATGGTAAGAAATAATATTAATGTTGGCTCTTCCATCAATCATAACCCTCTTGATATATGTTTGGTTGATGTGAGTAGTAATGAAAAGGGGAGGATCTAGATCATTTGGATAAATAGGGGGTATCTCTGAATCCTAGAAGGTAAAAAGGATAGAAATCTAAAGAGCTCCAATGAAGGCTAATAGAATTCATATATATTTAGGTTGAACCTCTATATATTTCAAGGCCTCCATCATGTATTGAAGGTTTTGGGGTGAAGCATTGATTAACTCATATAAAGTCATCTTCACTAGTGTTTGGTGAAGTTGTTTTAAAACTATCCTTTGTATTAGTTTTGAGGGGTTGGATTGGGGTGCACCCAAGATAGAAATATTGGGTTTGGGTGAAGGTTCTTGGTCTTGGTTGGGTGTTTTGGTGGTGGAAGAAGGGTATGCCCATAGGATGGACACCTTTGCTTTCCATTTATCCTTTTGGGATTGTGATCAAGTGACCATATGAATGGTATTGATTTTAAAATGTTGTGGGTTAGTGGGTTGCTTCAATTCCTCCACACTCTTAGATGAGAGATTAGGGGTAGGTAAACATGGTGTGGTTGCTTTTAACTTTTGGATTTTGGATTTTGTCTTGGTGGTGGGCTCCTAGGAGGTTCCTCTATTAATAAATCATTCTTATCACATAATTTATGGATTATGACTTGGAGAGATTTGTAGTTCTCCATATCATGTCTAGGTGTGTTATGGTATGAGAAAATAAAATTATCTTTAAACCAAGATGGATTTAGAATTAGAGGATCAAATGGCTTGTTGGGAGGTAAAACTAAGTATTAATCTTGCAATAACACTTGTAATATGGTTGAATATAATTATATCAAGGGTGACAAGTGAGTAGAGGTTTTGGTTTTGAGAGTTGGGGTGGAAGCCTTCTTAGGGGTAGGATTGACATTTGGATATTTGGATGGTGGAATAATTTTAGTGGGTGTTTTTTAGGTAGATGGTTTTGAGTTTGATGGATTTAAGGTTGAGGGTTTAGAAGTAGAAGGTTTGGTAAGAATAGGTGGAGGTGTAGCTAGAAGTGGAGGTGTAGCTATAAGTAGAGGTTGGGTTTGTGGTTTATTTGGGAGGTTTGGTTTTTTAATCAAAGAGGAGGGGTAAGGTCCCAAGATGGAATATAGATGTGGTCCTAGAATGGAAGGCAAAGTAGAAATGAGAGGTGAGGTAGTTTGGGATTTTTAAATCCTAGATGATTTAGATTTCTTTGTTGGCTTGACTTGTGGATTCTTAGGTAGGTTTGGTGGTGTCAAGTCTAACTTCAATGGAGGATGGGTAAGATTATGAGTGGAAAGGACACCTAGGTTCTTGATTGGATTTATTTGGATAGTGGAAGGTGCTTTGTCTGCCTTGGAAGGAGTTAGGTGGGATGGTTTATCTAAGGTTTGGGAGGTGGAGGCTTTTGTTGGTTTGGTTGTGGTGATGGTGGTTTCACTTATGGAGGTTGAATGTTGGGAAGACAATAGTGTGGTTTAATAATCCTTTGTATTTGGGTGTGGGAGTCCAAGGTGATGCTAAAACATGGCTTGATCAAGGTTTAGTTGAGAGAAAAACTCAAAGTTTTGAACCAACCTAGAAAATGGCTTATAGATGGGCTTTGTTCCTTAGGTGTTGGACTCTAACAAAGATAAACCAAGCAGTTGAGAAAGTGGGATGACCATGTTTTCCTTTTCCTCTATCAAAGGTTATAAGGCCCCAGTGGATGATTTTTACATGGGAGGGGTAGGTGAGGCAATCTTTTCCTTAGGTATGATTTATAAAGGAAAGGTAGATAGCTCTAACATAGAATAAAAAGGCATGGGGTGAAGGTTTCCTCCTTTGTTATGCTTTCCAAAAGATAGGTTAGTGATTACACTACCTTAGTAAGTGGAGAAGGGATTATGGTTTCCTCCTTTGTTTCATTTTTAAAAGGAGGGGTAGGTAACTCCACTACCTTAATAAGTGGAGAAGAAATGGTAGTTTGGGACATAGATTTATTAACTATTAGTTCTTTAAGAAAAACATAAACTGTGTGAACCTCATGTTTGTAAGAAGAATCTACATTAAAAGTTGGATGGTTTGGGAATAGTTATCTAAAAATCTTGAGTGATTTATTTGGGGTGCATTTGGGTTGTCCATCATAAGTTCACCCTTGTCAATCAAATCTTGGAAAATGTTTTTAAACATCTTACATCTATTAAAATCATGTCTAATGACATGGTGGAAGCTACACACTTTTTTCTCCTTATACCAACTTGGTATAGGGTGGGAGGAATTAAATTATTGAGGTGGTTTAATTAGAGGAAGTTGGATAATATATGCCTTCAAAAACTTCTCCAAAACTAATGCTTAAGACTCCCCTAGTGGAGTATACTAGTTTTGGACATAATGGTTTTAGGTTTTAGCATTTTGATTGGAAGAAGTGGAAAAATTAGTCTAGTTTACAAATATAAGAGGAACCATTTTAAGCACAACTATATTTGTGGTTCCTTTAGATTTGGTGTTGGTGTTGGTGTGGTTTGTAGGTTTGGAGGAAGAAGCTTTGTTTTATTTGAAACTAGAATTTTTATTCCTCATTTTAAGTTTTCCTCATCAATGGCTCTAATCTCCAACTTTTTATCCATGGTGAATGCCTCATAAAAATATTAGAAGGTCTAAGCCTATAAGGTTGATAATATATGCTTATCACAATCCCAAGATAAAATCTCAATCAACTTGATTTGGGGAAAAGAGAAGGAGAGTTGGATGATCAACCCTCTCCAATGGGCCACAAATTTGGCAATTGACTCATCCTAAAATTTCCTAATGGAATATAGGTTGGTGATAGGAACTTTCTTGGAAATATTAATAGAGAAATGGTCCAAGAAAGTTTGGGCTAATTGGGAAAAATAGAAGAGGGAATGCCTAGTGATGGCACTATACCAATCTAATGTAGGTCTGGCTAGGGCCATGGGGAAAGTTTGGAGAAGAAGAGAGTCATTGTAAGCAATAAAATAACATGAATTCCTAAACTCTTTAAGATGTTGTTATGGATCTTCTTTTCTTTGAAATTTAGTAAATTTTGTAAGTTCCCATTGTGCGAGGCATGGTCAGATTAGGATGAAAGGGTGGATTGGCTCATTGAAAAATTGGTCATATGATAAGATATTAGGGGTGCCATAAAAGGATGACTTTAGATTGGTCATCTTTTCCATCAACATCTTGAAAATATCAATTGGTGTTGGTGCACCCCCATAATTTTAAGGTATATTTTGTTAGGGTTATGAAGGTGCAACATATGAGTAACTAGTAGAGGGTTAGGAAGATGCCACATATTGATAAGTGGGCATGGAAGGTTGGGAAGATGCCACATATTGGTAAGGGGGAATGAAAGGTTGTGAATAAGGTAGAGGCATATGCCCTTTTGGGTTTGGTGGAATAGACATTGGTTGGGTATGAGGCATGGTTGGGTTGGTGGGTTGAAGGTGGGTAGTTACCTTAGTGCTAATGGGGGGAAGTGTAGAAGGTATGTATACTACCAAATTTTTTAAATGGGTAGAAGATATTGGGTTGTGAATTGAAAGTGGTAGGGAAACAACACTAGAGGAAGGCATCCCAATGGTGAGTGGTTATATGGGTTGTCAAAGGTTGAGTGGTTCCTATATTATAAAGGTTAGTGATAGGTTTGGTAGGGGTAGAAGGTACTTGGGTATTGGTTGGTGGAAGAGATTGGTATTAGTTAGTGGTGTTTGAAGGGTTATTGGTGGAGGAAGAGGCTTGGGTTATCATAGGTTGGGTGGAGATATTGTCAACCAAGGTCTCACCCATAAGTTAAATTAGCATGACATAGGGAGGTTCAACAGAGGGAACCAAACTAAAGGTATGGTTAGTTATGGTATCAATGTAGTGTTTGAGATCCATAACATTGTTATCAAGAAGGGTGGTGAAACCCATATCTCCTTGGGTAAAGGACCAAGGAATATCATTAATTCTAAAGTGGTTGGGGGAACTTTCTACATCTAGAGTGTGCTCCATGGATAAGGAAGAAGAAGATGGGTGGTTGGGAGGTGGATCTTGATTTAATTTGTTTCTAACTTGTTTTATTGTAAAAATCATGCAAAAAAAGATGAAATAAGGGTGGAATTGATCTCACACACTCAAAAAGAAATCAAACAAAATAAAATATTCAAGGAAAACAATCATACACTAAGAGTACATTTAATTCCTAGAATTATTTTTATCTCTCTTTGGGCTTATGCCTCAATTTAAGAAGTTATGAGAATCAACCTGGGCTTGTAGGATGGGAACTATAAAATGAAGTCTAAATATGGTTTTAGGTTGTTCAAGTCTCTCAAAAATATGTATTATAATTTAGTATGTGGCTTGATATTGGGGCCTACCCCCTCACTCCACACACTATAGCAATAAAGATGTCATTTGCTTAGCCAAAATATACCAAATATATAGAGTTTATACTCAACTAGTGAATTGAATTTTAGTTTCTCCCCTTGGTAGTGAATTCCAAGTGGGATAACCAAGAGAAAGGTTTACCACTAGGTGATGAAATCCTAGTTGGTCCTTATGTCACTATTTGATGTCTGATTTGTATGAGTGATTTGGTATTATGTGTGTCACAAGAGTGCTTTTCTATGATTAACTACCATTTACTTAAACTATGTGAACTAAACCAGCAAGCAAGTAATGGATGTAAGTTATTTTTAAACCCAAAGGAAATTTTTGATTTATTTTCAATGAGTATAAGAATAGCTATGATGCACCTAAATGAATTATTAATAAGAAAATCCTAATCCTAGGATGAGTGATTGTTTAACTTTTAAAAATGAATAAAAAATGAAAATTTTTACTTTTTCTAAAAATGCAAAAAAGACTAAAACTTGCTTTGGAAAGAAGATTTTGAAAACTATGATTTCCAATAAAGAAAATAAAGAAAGAACATTTAAATTTTAGAAATAAAATAATTGATGGGGATGAATCTTTTAATAATTCAACTAAATTTCCTAAACAACTATGAACCCAAGAAAATCTCTAGGGTCCCACTGGGCGTGCCAAAATGGTTCACTATTTTTTCTATAAAACAAGAAGAAACTTAAAGAGAAGGGTATGGTTTAGAAGAACCTAGATTTTTTTATATGCTCATGATCCAATAGATTATAGAGAACTACTCTTTGGCTCAAGGGGATGACTTGAAATAAGAAAAAAAATATAAAATGGTTGATTAGCAAGATAGATGGGTGGATTACCTAGAAAAAGCTAGATCCAAGAAGCACTAGACTTCCTTGGAGGATATAAATCCACTCTTTAAACAAATTAAGTTTTGGAAAATAGAAATAGATTCTTGCATGGAGTAATAGAGAGTACTAAAATCAATGAAAGAGATGCTTTTGAAAATAAATGAATGTTTTTAATCAAAATAGCAATAACTTGTTAAAAACTAGTGCAAAAATTTTCAAACCTAATTCAAAAAATAGTTTAAACCTCTATGGTGTGATAGAAAATTTAAAAATAGAATTTGGGTTAATGTTAATAGATGGAAATATGTTATTTTTTTGAAAATAAATCATATAGTGACCAATGCCAGTCATTGTACAACTGATATCAGTCAAGGCAACCAATGCCAGTTAAAGGATAATTGATGTTGATCAAAGTTGATCAATGTCGATCCCTGTAAGTTTTGGTTTGGGGAAAAATGGTTATTGGGTGAATTGAAAGAGAGATTTAAAGGTTATTTCTATATTGGATGTTGTTCATGAGGTTGTAATAAATTCCCAGAAGTATAAAACTTAGGATTTGGATAGTTAGGGGACTGGAAATGGTTTGTGGGTGTTTTGGTGGGAAATAGGGTGTTTAGAGTAGCAAAACTCCAACACAAAGGGGAATATGGGAGAGATGGGAAATAGGTGAAAGAAATAAAACCACTAAAACTAATAACTAAACTTGATATAAGTTTAGATATTCTTAGATTTGGATTTTTCTAGCTTGGATAAGTCTTGAGGTTGGGTGAAAGTTGTTTGGGATCCTGGAGTAATGTGGATAGAGTAACATTGCTTGACTATTTGTGGTGAGTTATTGAGGCACTTTGATGTCTCTAGTATGGTTTGATAGATCACCTAAAATCTTGGATTCTCTATAGATTTAAATGATTCTAGTTGAAAAGATGTTTCAACCTCTTGAGGCAAGGTGTTTGGGCTATATTAAGTAACCAATGTCGGTCTTGGTCAATCATCATCGATCAAGGGGTCACCAACATTGGTCAGGGAAAAATGGTTAATACTTTCTAAATTTAGTTGTTTTCACTTAATATTATTCATTAAGACTAATGGAATTGGTCCAATTTTAATAAATTCATCATTGGTATGCATGAGGAATAAGTCTAGGAGGTTATGGCATTAAATGCCTAGGTGGGAAATAGTCCTAAGGCTAGATGTCGATTGTTTAGCCATGGGTTTGGGTGAAGAGGTGTAAATAGGCATATTTAACTTAATTAGATAATTAAATTATACAAAATGGGGTGAATTGGTGTGTTTAAATATTTTAATAATTAATCCTAACCCAAGGGAGCCAAGGGGTGTTTTACTATTTTTATTTTTACATACAAAAAAACTAAAATACAAATATGGCATAACATAAGACATTTATTTTTTTATGTTAATAAAAATATGAAAATACATTACAAAATGACTCATTTATTTCTAAAATGGGAAAGGGGTGATGATATACCACAAACTTTATATACCAAAAAGTTATTCAAATAAAAGAAAAAATGTCATAACACAACACATAGGTTTTTTATGTTAATAAAATTATGCAACTGCATTATAAATTGGCTCATATCTTTATAGAATGGGAAAGGGTTATCCAAATCACTCTCAAAACCAACTGTAATTAAATTTAATTATGATTCTCTCATATAAATTAAACCTATCACATGTATTTTTTAATCTAGTGATATTCTTGTAATTCTTGTGGATCCATGCACCTTGACATTTATCCCATAAAACGAAGAGATGGTAGCCTTTTTCGGGTCAATATGAAATGTTTAGCCTTTTCCTCCTCATAATTTGGATCTTAATATTCAATTTTAAAATATTTTTATTCATTTGAATATCATCATTCTTTCCTTTTTTATCTCATTTTTCTCTATTGTTTCCTCCTAATGTTGAATTGTCTCCCTAGTTTGATGTTCCTTCATATTGTTCCATTATTGCTTTCTTGTTCCATCTGCAATGCTCTTTTTTTTTTTTTTTTAATCTCTAATTCTTCTTGTCCTTAACACCAATCTATCCTTATAATTTTTTTCCTTCATTGGTATTATTTACCACATTTCCCACCAACATAGAGGAAGGTTAAGGAAAATAGCCCTTAATTTTACATAATAAAAAAATAGTGTTAAAAAACACAGTGATAACATAGACTTTAGAAACAAAAACAATACTTAATGAAATGTCATGGATTTCAAAAAAATACATGGTATAGATGTTATATCCTCTTAATGATAAGTTCAATAGTTTCAAGAATAGATATTTCCTAAAAGGAGGTAATAGCACTACCCAACATAAATCATAATCATTAGTTTTTACATGTCAAAATAAGCATTGTTATATGAATAAATATTTATGGATTATGACTCAAGTTCATATTCTCTTGTTTGAGACCCTTTTAAGATACATAGTTGTTCTACAAAAAAAATTTCTAGTTAACATTAAGGGAATCATCATTTTGGAATGAAGGATGTTTATGTACATATACTCACTTTCCTCCAATGCTTGAGTGGATCTATGAGCATTATGTAGAGAAATTTTTTGGAGAGGTGGGGCATCCCTCAGATTATAAGCTTACAATATCACCTCAAAATGATATTGTGAGTTTTATTTTATACCCTAAGATCTTGTTATCATAATTCTCACTTGAATACTGTTAGGAATTAGTGATTGACTATTGGGTTGAGATGATAGAGTAGCAAAAGAGGGATTTTATTTCATGACAAGATAATTGAGGGTTTATGGTTTTACCTAAAATAAAAATTATTTTAGTTATGTTGATTAGAGTTTTTATTGATGACATTTTTATATTTATTCTCATACTCCTCACCAACCTTACTAATATCACTCATAGGTGTAACTAGTGATTTTGGGCTTACATTGGTTATCAACAACAAGTCTCTAATTTTATACTTAAGAGGAATGACATCTAAATCAAGTATTTATAAATTTAATATCTAAAAAAAAAAAAGCATTTATAATTTATCCCTTATTTAGATATAAATGGAATATTTGATGTCCTTAGACACATCAATATCAACACACATGTGCTTCTTCAATCTTCCTAAATATAACATATTTTGATCATGAAATATAAAGCCCTCTAGAGGCTAAATTAGGTAGTTAATATAAAATTAAATGAGTAAGTGAGAATCTATAAAATTTTATGCATTTTAAATTTAACCATATTTGAAAAAATAAATCCATGTGTGAATTCCATGGTGGAAAAAAAACTCTTAATAAACTAAGAGACATGCCTAATAATGGTCATTCTATGTGAGATCTCAATAAACCAAGAGACATGCCTACTAAAATAAATTTTGAGTAAACTTTAAAAAATTTATAGTGCCTTTCTCCCAAATAAATATCATCTAATAATGATCATTACATTAATGAATTCCAAGATTTGTTGATAAGAAATTCTAATAATCATAGTCACCACCTTAATGAAAATATGAGTTAGGAGGAAAATCGATCTAACATCAAATTCTAATGGGGATCGTAGCCTAACCAAGTTATCTTATAAAAATAGAGACCTTAATTAATACCATGTTTTTTACTTATCCTTATGCCTATTTTTCTTGGTAGTGAACTCAAAGTAATTTTTTACTTACTATCACAAGCATATATCTTAGATGATTGCTCAATTTGGAGATATAACCTTATGACCAAGTGATATCAATTTAATTTATAATTTTTCATAGCTATCATTCTCTTTCAACTATGTAAGATTAAAAATTATACTATTTTTTACACTAAGATGATATCTTTACAATTTTTAGCTAATTAAAAAGTTCATGTGTTCACCTCTACATTCCTTCAAGTCTAGGTTTAAGCAATGAAATTTGCTCTATAATTTTAGTATTTTTAAGTCCTTTTTAACCATTGGGGGAGTTATCCATATAATATGAAAATAATATGTATGTATGTCCTACCATAAAGCTACTCCCTCTGATAATGTATTGATAGCAGATCTACTCTTACTACTAATTCTCTTCCCCTCCTCCTTGAAGGGATGGTTGAAGTATTATTAATCATGGTAAGTCTATTTTTGGGCCTTCTTAGTGGGATTCCCTAGCATCGGATGTGATTTGTATTGGTGTGTGTGTTAGCTCCTCTCGCACCTGGGTGAGGTGTTATTATTTATTTATCTATTTAATATAGATTTGTTGGGTGGTGTTTAGCCCCCATTAAGGAGTGTCTTTCTTAGGAATATCTCTCTCCAAAAGATGATCATTTGGATCTTATTAATAATGGTGTAGCTTGTACTTGACATTTTTATATAAATTATTGTGCCTATTTTTAACTTAATGTTTGCAATTTGAAACTCATATTTTGAGATGTAGATAACAATTAACCACATTTTATTGTAGACTGGAAGGATAAATATAATTTATTTTATCTAACATAACATCAAAATTACATAGAGATGAGAGTACATATATCTAAAATAAGACATATCCCTCTTTTTCTTATTGGTAACACTAACAATGGAATTTAAAAAGGTGGTGACATGTGCTTAACCTACAAGTCCACATTTAATATTTTCACTATCACTTATTAAATTTTATATTTTCACCAACACTTATTTACACTATAATATAATTACTTAATCTAGGGCCCCTTAATTCATCATGATATTAAGAGTACAAGATATATTATTTTAACTACCTCAAACTTCTCACATATAAGTAAGTTGGTGAAGATATATGTGCACTGATCTTGAGTGGGAAAAAATTGGAGATAAATGTTATGTTTTTGAATATGATCACATATGAAATGGATTTTAAATTTGATGTGCTTTATTTCCTTATGAAACATTATATTGTGTAAATAAATTAAAACACCTTGATTGTTGTATTAAAAAATATTTGGTTCAACCTATGGTACTCCCAGTATTGTAAGTACGTGACTTGGCCATATCACTTCATAAATAGCTCATCTTATTTTATGATATTTTCCCCAGTACAATATCAACAAATAAATTCATTTTTATTTCTCCCCCATGAGATATGAACATATCCTAGAAATAAAACAAATCTAGATGTGGATATCCCATCATCAATAGAGCCTCCATGATCTACATTTATGTATCGTGTCAAGAATAACTTATCATTCTTATTGTATTTTAGGCCATGCTCCAAAGTACCTCTATTAAATCTCAATATTTTATTTGCTTATTTATAATGACACATCTTTGGTTCCTACATAAATATTGAAAGATAATTTATAGCATAATGAATATCTCATTTAGTGTAAGTCAAGTAAATGAGAATCTTAATCAATAGATGATAGAGAGTTGCATTTAGTAGTTGTGATGGATGTAAATGAAATATTTGAAGTTTTTTATCCATGGGTGTTACAATAGGATTAAAATACATCATCCAAAATTCCTCAAGAGTTATCTTTGCATATTTATTTTGATATAAAAATATGTGATGACCCTTTTACCATACCTCCAAATAAAGACAATAATGTAGTAATCTAAGATATTTCATGTCAAATGTTCACTTATGATCATTATTTTGTGCATCAATCATATTCCTTAAGTTATTAGTGATGAGGAGACCATCGACATATATAATCATAATCAAAATCTCCCCCATACACTTTGATTTATAGGTTTGGATCATATGGACTTTTTTGGAATACATGCTAAATTAGATGCTCATTATTAATGATATATTAGGCTCAAGGAGTCTACTTGAGAACATAAAGTGACTTGATGAGTCTACATACATTTTTTTCTTGACCATGTGTGGCAAAACCCTTTGGTTTGGTCATGTAGGTTTCTTCTTATAGATCTCCATTAAAGAAGGAAATTTTCACATCCATATGATGGAATTTCCATCCAAACTAAGCATCCATATCAAAGACAATTTTGATACTATTTATCTTGGTTGTGGGAAAACAAATTATACTCATATCCAATGCCTTATTATTTACACCCATTTCTAAAAGTATTTCTTTATACATGTCAATATTTCCATCTGCTATCTACTTAGTCTTAAATACCTATTTTCAACTAGTTTGATTCTTCCCTATTGGAATAAAAATTATTTTCCATGTATATCTATTCATTAGTGAGTGATACTCTAAATATATGGCCTCTTTCCAAGGTTTTGACTCTTAGGCTTCATAAACCATTGAGGGCTCAAATGATTATACAACTATGCTCATGAGATTTAAATTCACCTCTTCATGAACACAGCTATAGGTCCCCAATCCTAAAATGGAAGTGTTTGGAACTCCATCCATTTTTTCATCTCAAACTATACTTGTATACCACTTTATCATAAATTGAACAAAATTAATAATGGGTGGTAGATCTAGAAGATGTGGTTGAATATCATCATTATTTTCATCCTCACTACCATAATCAAAATTATAAATGCTTACAAGACTAATGGATGTATTGAGTGCCTATGTGGAGGGTGGATTTGACTCATCTTTCTCATCAAATACATATGTGTTGATATATAAATTCTTGGTCTTATGATCCATGAGTTAGTAGGCCTTTGATTTTTTATTATACCCAAGAAATATATAAATATATTCATATAAAATTAAAAATTTGGTTACTAGATTATGACTAATGACACCTAATCCATAGGTCCTCTTAATTTCTTGCACAAACCTTTTAGGCTCTCCTTTCACTGATCCCCAATCATCCATAGCCTTCTAGACTTAACCCTTGTAGACTTAGGTAGCTCTATCAGACCTAGATCCATCCCCCTAGGTCTCATTCCCTCTAGACAATAGCTCCCAAGTTCGACAGGAGTGCTAAAACCTAGGGTGTCTAGTTCTTAGCACTATTGTCTAAGTGTAAAATAGGTTTAAATAGTCATATTTTCTTTAATCCTTATCCTCATTCATGTTTTCCTAACATGAATTCATTTAACCCATGATCATTAAATCCCCTATAAAAATATAAAGTCCATTTATAAGGGTTGACACTCATTTATAATAGAGAAGCAAGAATACTAACAAGATCACTCAAACACTTATCCCTATTCTCTACATACAACCATCCAACAGTATTTCAAGTTTATTCAAACCCTCATACTAGTCCCTAATAGTTCTAAGGACACCCAATTTTGAATTTACTTGCATTTTCATCACACTATTGCACTAAACACTTCAATGGGAGAACTACATATAGTGTGATCCCTCCTCAAAGTATTGGTATTAGGAAGTGTGCCCACACATAGGGTGTGACATGTGTTAAGTGTATGCTTTACACACTAACCCATTTTCCCTATTTGCCAAAGTCCCATTTAATTACATAGAAGACACAAGTGTACAAAGAATCAGCTCTATATGGAGTTTTATTGATATAGAAGATCTAAAATTTGGTACACATGCTCACACAAACACTGTAAAAAAAACCTAGAAAAATCATCTCTTTGAGTAGTTTGGACAGAAATAGCAAGATCAAGACTACAACATTGGATAATAGGGTGTCATATTTTTGGTGGTCCTGTCTAACCAAGAAACAAGCTCTAGATCTTAGTTTATGACTGTGTCCCAATCCCATTCCTCCAATATCAGACTCTATCATAGCCATAATATCTCAAAATAGGCTAAGTTATATTTTCTCTCACTTATTATTATTTTTAGGAAAGGCAAAAATATAATTAAGTCACACAAATTAGTAGCTTAACTGTGCATATTATTTACTAATTTTATCATAATCTAGACCCTTTATTATTGAGGAATTAAACATCTAATTTCCAAAAAAATAATAAATCATTTTGTTGAACCTAATTTACTTTGAATTTCACATAAAAACCCTAGAAACCCTAGGGTAAATTCATAGCTAATTTTTCACATTAATTTTTAAATTTTTTCATGAATATTAAAATCAAAAATTCATCTCAAATGTTAAAATTTTGTAGTAAAATTTTAAAATAATTTTGTTTCAAACCCTAGTTGCACCAACTAGTTCCAAGTAATTTTACAATAATTTTTTGAATTTTTAATTACATATTAAAATCAGAAAATCACTTCAAAATTCAAAAATTTATAGTAATTTTTTAAAAAAATCTCAAAACCGTAGTTGCATCTACTAGGTCATATTAAATCAAGCACTTTCCAATAAATTTCTGAACTTTTTCTTCAATACTTAACTCAAAAATTCAATTTCAATTTCAAAAATTCATAGTATTTTTCAAAAATATTTTTGAAATATCCCTAGTTGCATGTACTAACTCCTATTTTGATTTTTAAGGTATCACCTTACATCCATAGTCAAATTATAAAAATGTTGCTCATTTATTTACAAACTTTTCTTACATTTCTTAGAAATAATAAGGAAACCATAATGGGCCCTATCATGTACATTAATGATGAAGTCTATCATATGTTAGTACAAATCTTCATCCTTTGCATTTCATGTTTATGTTTCATTATATGGGATGATATTACAAAATTCATTGCAAAAAATACACAAATTTTCAAAATTGTTTTTGCATATTTTCTTTTGCTCATATGAAATAATTACCAACTCCATTTTTATAAATGCATTAAAAATTTTATGTTATATGTCAAAATTTTATATTTCATTGCCTTTATGTAAAAATTAATGTTCTCTATCCTTTGATTTCTATGCCTCATGTGGAAACTTGTTCAAATTTATCATTGTAAGCACATTAGAAATGTTATGTTTCATGTCAAAAGTTTATATGCCTTCATGCAAAAAGTCATACTCTCTATCTTTTGCTTTCTATCTCTCATATGGAATAATTTTCAAGCTTATCATACTAAACATATTATAAATGTCATGACTCAAGTCAAATTTTTCTATGCATTACTGCACAGTTCCATTCTCTCTATCCCTTGTTTGCTATCTATCATGTGGAATGTTCTTTATAATCATATTTCTATACATAGTTTTTACTTAGATGTATCTAACTCTTTGGATAATTTTAATTATCTCCCTATCACTAATAGAGACAAGCAAACACTAGTGTTTATACCTACCCCTCCTCTCTTCAAACTTGGTTCATCTAGATTTTATCCTGCACCTACTACTAGCTCTATACCTATAGTAGATTATGTGGTACATGTTATCACCTAAGTTTATGAAAATAGGTAGGTTGATTACACCCATGGTTATATATTTTTAACTTAGGTTATCACCCCTTCCCATCTAATTTTAGCTCCTTCACCTACTATAGTTCTTCTTCCAATCTAGATTTGGCCACAGTCAAAACCTTCATCACTAGCACAAAGATTTCATACACCTCCACAACTTCAGGATTCTAGATAGGTTCCAAATACAATATTCACACCTAGAATAGTCTCATTGATATCTCATTCATTTACACATATATAACATGTTTAGAGAGCTTATCCTACTTCTATATGGGTCCCTAAGAGCCCTACAGTTGTAGCCACTTATCAAAGTTACAGAGGGACCCCATAGTTGGTTTCTACTATAGATATTTTAAAATATTTACAACATATATAGCTTTTAGAGCCACAATCTCAGCATTTCCATCATGATTCATGATCATGCACAATCCTTCTTCTTGATACAAGATAATATGATAGGGAGTCTCCCATGAGAATCATTAGTTAGTATCATTTCTTCTCAGCCTTGCTTGTACATAGTCTCTTTTGCTTGATTGGTCATAGTTTAAAATTTTAAAAAATACAAAAATAATATAACATTATAAAATCCAAAAACATTCAAATATATCAAAAACAACAAAAATATTTTGATTGTATGCATCATCCATGATTTACATTACTACTATCATGCTAGGACTTACATTTTTTTGTTTCATGCTATTGTATGTTGATGTATTTATATTACCATGCTTCACTTGATCTTCTTTGAGTGTGTGTAGTGACATACAACTACTTGATTGCTTCACTCTACCCATTGAGGGGCATCCTAATTCTACATTCAAGATACACATTGATATACATACCCATCAGGGGAATCTTATACATGACTACACCATCTAGGTTATATCATTCCTACACTACACACTCTGAGTTATCATGTTGATAAATATTACTTACTAGATTACATAGATTATTATATCAACATTTCAATAGTATCTAGCACTTGTGTATCTCTTAGCATATACATAGTCTTATACTAAACATGTCTTGCATACTTTTAATCTTGCTTTGATTAGTTATATGTGATGGTATCTTTTTAGTTATTAAATTATCTCATTTTGCTTAGTGTAACTTATGTGATTGCATTTATAGTTTCTACTTGTCTCCTGTATGTGCTTTAGGACATTTTCCAATGTCCTTTGCTTGTACTCTTCTATGTGATTGTGGCCCCTATGCCAACATTGTTTATTTAATTGTATGTGTATGTAGGCATTTACACATGCCTTTGTATGCTTGCTTTCTAGTTTGAGTGACATGTGCTAATGTCCCTTGTTTGTTTGGACCTTGGCCACTTTTGTATGTTTCTTGCTTCTTGATCCACGTGCTTATTTGCTTGATTTATTTAAATACAACTAAAAACTAACATTTATAGTTCTATTTAAATGCATTGCACATGTTATTACATTGTTATATCTATCTAGGCATAGCCTTAATGATGTAACAATATCTCAATACAAATATTGTTATATCTCAAGATATATTGTTGATTATCATTGCTATATCATCTATATTTCTAGTTTAACACACTTGTAGGGCTTCTTCTTCTGAGGCAAATTATTGTAGGGTACCTATTCCTACCCTCAGAAGAGGGGGCAATAAATAAGAGTTTTATCACAAAGATCAGAGCTCCTATTGGTCAAAATATTATTTTTTAGAATACTCAAAATAGAAACTAGATGTCAAACTAGGTAGAATAAACTAGGCAGACATCAGAGAATCTAGAACAGTCATCAGATTTAGCCCTAGACAACAACACCAAAATTGGACTATAATGATGGATAGCAGGGTGTCCTATTTTTGGTGTTCCTATATAAATAGAAAAAAAATAGTTTTTGCAAAAATAGATGGAAATGTGAGTTTAGTCATAGGTTTATCAGTACAACATAGTCCATATTTAGCATATTTTAGTACAATTTTTACTCAGAGAATCCAGATATGGGGGGCATCATGCATAACATGATATCTCTCACTTTTAGTTTTAGATTAGGAAGTTTATATAACTTCCAAATAAAAATCCATGTTTTAGACACTATTTATTGGGGGAAATGTGCTTGGCACATTTATCTTCCCCTTTTTTATTTTAGATTATATTTTAGGCATTTCTCAGTAGTTGCATGCCTTACTCCATCTACAAGTGGTTAGCATCCTTTTTCAATTTTGGCTTTCATACAAGTTAAACTTATTGAGTACCTTAGTTCTTGATTTGGCTTCCATATAAGCTTATTGTACTAGTTTTCATACAAACCTAGTCTCCATCTTTTGGAATGGCCAAGAGTGGCCTAGTTTCTAGCATGCATTCAAATATCCACATGAACATTTTTAGATTAAATTACATTAATGGGCTTCAAGATCCATTTAATATGACATATATTATATAATGGTATCACTTCACAGCTTCACTTCACAGGGTAATGATGGAGCCAAAGGTCTAGCTAGCCTTTGTATTCTTGAGCCCCTATTTAGAGGGATCGGACACATAGTCCAAACATCAATTGACACATGCATGATTCATTAGCTTCAATCAATTGGTGATGATGGACCCAAAGGGCCTACCTTTTCATTCTTGAGCCACTTCTATGGAATTGAGCCCTTATCTCTATTTATGATATAACTTTTGGTACAACACACACCTAGCACAATCTAGGATCATAATAATTTTTGTATTGGTTCATGTACTTGATGAGGTGTATTCATTCCATTCTCTTCCTCTCTCTTTCTCTTACCTAGATTTTTTACATTCTTATTTTAGATATAACGTATCTAGTAAGAAATGATCTACTCTATGTTTTTCATTATATATTCACACTTCACATCATTCTCTCTCTCCAACTATCCAATATCACATAGCTTTATGAGATTCACCTTCATAGGTAAGTTTAGGTATGCTTTCTTTTTTTTTCCTTTATCCTAGTATTTTTCTTTGTTACATCACTATAATAAAGGTGGGTGGAAATGTAGTCATATAAAATGCAAAATTTGGTTACTTGAGTATGGCTAATGACACCCAATCCATAGGTCCTCCTACTTTCTTGCACAACCCTTTTAGGCTCTTCTTTTACTAATCCCTAGTCATCCACAACCTTCCAAAATTAGCCCTTGTAGACCCAAGTATCTCTCTCAAGCCTAGATCTATCCCCTAGGTCGCATTCCCTCTGAACATTAGAATCCAAGTTGGATAGAAGTGTTAAAACCCAAGGTGTTAACTTTTCAATGTTATTGTCCAAGTGGAAAATAGGTTCAAATGACCATATTTTCCCAAATCCTTATCCTAATTGATGTTAGCCTAAAATTAATTCATTTAAACCATGATCATTAAATCCCTTATAAGAGGCCATTCAAATTCCATTTAGAAAGGTTGGCACTCATTTACAAGAGAGAAGTAAGAATACTATCAATATCACTCAAACACTTATCCCTATTCTCTATATACAACCATCCAACAACATTTCAAGCTTATTCAAACCTTCATAACAGTCTTTAGTCATTCCAAGTACACCCAATTTTGAATTTTCTCACACTATTATGCCAATCACTTCAATGAGAGAAATACATATAGCTTGATCCCTCCTCAGAGTATTGGTATGTGGAAGTGTGCCCACACATGGGGTGTGAAGTGATTTTAGCATATCCTTTACAACCCTATTTTCCCTATTTGACAAAGTTCCATTTAATTCCATAGAATACATAAGTGCACAAAAAATTAGCTCTATAGGTATTTCTATTCATAGTGAGGATCTAAAATTTGGTACACAGGCTCACACAAATGTTATGAACAAAACCAAAAAAAATATATCTCTATGAGTAGTTTGGATAATAGTAGCAAGACCAAGACTACAATGTTGAGAAATAGGGTGTCCTATTTTTGGTGGTCTTGTCTAACTAAGAAATAAACTCTAGATCTCAATTTATGACTGTGTCCCAACCTCATTCCTCTAGTATTAGACTCTTTCCCAGTCATAACAACCTAGAATAAGCTAAGTTATATTTGCTCTCACTTATTATTATTTTTAGGAAAGAAAAAATATAATTAAATCACACAAATTAGTAGCTTAATTTTTCATATTATTTATTGATTTTATCATAATCCAAATCCTTTATTATTGAGGAACTAAACATCTAATTTTCAAAAAAATAATAAATCAATAATATAAATATTTTGTATCCAATGTTTTCCTCTTCTTATTTGGAATGTGAACTTGTGCTTTGTGTTTAACCCTAAAATGGATGAGGATCCTACTTGTTAGTATATGGGGTTAAGAATATAGAAATGGCAATGCACAAGAGTGATAATCTTATCTACAATAGCATAATTAGACGTTAAATCTTATATAAAAATACACTAAATTTATTATGCTATAAATATGATAAATATAGAAATTATAACTAAGTTATGCATGGAAATGACAAAGAAGTAATATACTTAGTTTGTTTTGATGATAACAAAGCATTGGACTAGAATAGGTAGAAAGTAGGCTAGAAGAATTTTTCTAAAATAATCATAAGATTTTAGATCGACACTTCTGTAGATCTGGACACTAATGTTAGCCTAGGATGGTTGCATCAAAGTTAGTATCTAGGTTCAACATAAGTGTATTGTATGTAATGCCTATCGTAAAAGGATGTGACTCCTAGGATGCTTATGGGTTTGAATTTGCCTTCACTTTGGTGCATTCAAATAAGGGCCATGGACTATCACTCCTCATGAATTTGTAAAAACTAGTTCTTCATCTTCATAGTGACCTTGGGTGAAAATGGGTTAATGGGCACATGGCATCGAGCTAACCCCAAATACCCCTTTATTAGTTAGTTTTACCTACATAGCCAATACTCTAAAGAGGGACTCAGACTAATGTAGTTCTCCCATATGTGTTGGCTTGTGTGTGAATCATATAATATGTATAAATCAAGTACCATGGTGACCTAAATTGTAACTTAGAAAATCAATATCTTAGACTAGTCATTTAACACTTCATACTTATAGATATATTTTGCTTATGACTCATATGAAAATGGGGAAGATTTGTTTAATTGAATGCTCTTTGATAATAATACTAAGTATTTCTCTCATTTTTTCTATGTGAGAAATGAATGAGGGATGATCTTGTATTTATATCAATCCATTTGAATAAGTAACTCATATTAAAGTAATTAGGCCAACCATTGGGATATGTTTAATTTGAAAAATATATGACTTTAGGGCATTAGACACTTGCATTAGGTTATGACACTAACAACAACTCTAGTGTGTGTCTCAGATGTTAGTGTCCAGGGATCAAGAAAGTAGGTAAAAGATTTAGAACTTGTAGATATGGAAGATAAGTACATTTTATGTAAGATAGGAGGCTTGGGTCATCAACATAAGATTGGTCAGACTAAGAGATAGGCCAAGTGGAATAACATAGTGTAAATGGAGACTTGTGGAAGTGAGAAAGGTATAGAAATGAGAGAAAAAATCAAGGTATGATTTTGTCAAGTGTATAATATTGAGGTGAATTATAATCCATAAATATAATCTACATCTATCCCCTTTAATCTAGAAATTAAATTATTAGTTTAAAGGAAAGGATTGTGTACCTAGGTGTGTAGAACACACCTTATCTTTACATGTTCCCAATTTGAGTGTTTTTAGTGATTGACTTGTAACCAATAATATGTTATAATATATAATCAGTGCATATAATCTAGAATTGAAAGTAATTGAAATATATTGAAATTAAAAGAGAAAGGTTTATGAGTACACTTGTGTGTCAATGTAAATGCATTACCTATTAGAAAGTTGATTTGAAAAAGGTGTATTATTATAAGGATCTAAAATTGAGATTAGGAAAAATATGTATAAATATTAAAAAATCATATATCTAAGGAGATGGAGAGAGATAGATAATAGAAGGCACGTGCGCTTAAATTTGGAGCAAAAGTGAGTTGTCACCTGGTAATTGAGATTAGCTCAACTATACAAACCAATAATACTTATAACCTAGTGAGGCTAGATTATACAATCAATTCCAACCTTAAAACTTGGAAATATTAAGTGATTTAATCATCTTGACTATACCAAAAATCAATCCAACTAATACAGTAATCTATCTCAATAAAGTTCATAAGTATCATTATGTGACAGAGTTTTGGAATCTAAAACTAAGTTGGATTTTGTAATATTTGACACAAATTTTAAAACATATGCACCTTAGGTATGTCTCATGCTTAAACTATGTATAACAATGTACCAGTGTATATAATTTTACAAAAAAATGTGAATCTAAATCATATATATGTGTGTGTTTTATCCAATTCAAAAAAAAAACTATGTAAGTTTAGAAATCATCCTTCCAAATCATGCCCCCACTATATATGGAGAAATCTAAAAACTAATATAAGTACCAATGTGAAGAACATGTTTCCAAAACATTCCCCCATTATAATTTATAGATGCTAAATATTTAAGAGGTGTGGAGAACATGATTCCAAAGCCTACCTCCACTAAAAATGAAAACTATGAACATGTGTAAGCCATGCCCATATGACATTTTAATAAAACTACTTCAACAATAAAGGAGAATAACAACAATAAATCACAATATGATTGAAATATAGTAGACTATATGAATAAAATACAAGCCACTTTGAGGGGACAACCTTCACAAGATTTAATAAGAGAAGAATTCATAATATGATGATAAACAACTACCCACTACCTCCTATATATAGTCTACCTAGACCATGGTTAGTCCATAGGCCAACCTACAAACCCAATGATGGCATAAATAAATGTGATATAATATCAAAGAGGGATAAGTAATCCATAATTCATCTATTCTTATCTTGATACATGTAATAGGTTAGGGGTATAGTATGACCTTCCACTTCAAACCAACATTGTCCTCAATGTTGGACAATTATGGATGTTGTTTCATAAAATCTTCACCCTCCCAAGTTGCATCTTTACTACTTAGGTTATTCCACTTGATTAGATATTCATTAATATCTTTGGTTCTCAACCTCTTAGTACATGTTTGTAAAATGTTCTCTTGTTCTAAAATGACTCATCCTTCTTCATTTAGTTCTAGTATTTCTATTTGGTCTAAAACTTTATGTCCAGTTACATTCTTCAAGTAGGAAACATGAAATATTGGGTGTATGTGAGATGAATGAGGAAACTCCAATTTTTAATCCACACTTCTAATTTTTTTAGAACATGATAAGGACCATAATACCTAGGAACAATTTTGTTATCCTTTTTATTGCTTAAAGGACATATACTTGTAATGTGATAAAAATACAAATACCCAGTCACCCATAATAAAAATGTCACTCACTATGGTGTTGATTTTCTTGTTTCTTCATCCTATTTTGTACCAATGACAAATTTTCTCTTAAACCAGCCAAAACCTCTAATTGATGTTGAATGTGCTCCTACACATCTCAAACCTTGGTTTGGACCCTTAAGGAAGAAGTGATCGAAGGTGGATGGTAACCATATAGTGCTAGAAATGGTGACATTCTAGAAGAGGTATGGAAATATGTGTTATACCACCATTCTACAAGTAGTGGCCATTTAACCCAAAACTATTGCTTATCTAATACAAAATAATGGAGATACCCATCTAAACATTTGTTGACCACTTCTATTTATCCATCAGATTGGGGATGGTAAGATGAGTTATGAGCTAGCTAAGTACCCAAACAGGAAAATAGTTCAGTCCAAAAATTACTAGTGAAAATATGATCATGATCACATACAATTATTTTTGGGGTCCCATGTAATTTTACAACTACCTCCAAAAAAATAGACATTATTGTACTTA
Organism: Torreya grandis; assembly: GCA_037957365.1. NCBI lineage: Eukaryota > Viridiplantae > Streptophyta > Pinopsida > Cupressales > Taxaceae > Torreya > Torreya grandis. The sequence goes on from JARHVA010001713.1 coordinate 1,906,703, forward strand.
CTATAAATGGGTGTGAGAGGGCATAAAAATGGGAATATTTTGTAAGCCTATCCACAATTACCAAGATAACATTATTACCTTAAGAATAAGGCAAACCTATGATGAAATCCATGGAAACCTTCTCCCACCTCTGAATAGGAATTGTTAAAGGTTGTAACATACCTAGGGTCTTAACTATCTCACCTTTGTTCTGTTGTCATATCAAGCATTTTGCCACAAACTATTGTACATATCCTTTGAGTTCTTCCCAAAATAATTCTCTCTTGATTCTATGATAAGTTTTCAAGAACCCAAAGTTTCACCCAATTAAAGATGCATGCAACTCTGCAAGAATCTTATGCTTAAACTCTAAATATTTGCACAAGTATAACATATCCTTATACCATATGGCATTACCTTTCCATTCAAATTTATCAGAGTCTATATAACCTTGCTAGATATTTTGAATTAAAAACTATGTATCTTTGTCATGTCCCTAATCTAACCTAGATTCATCTACATAATCTACCCACAACATAGACATTACATAAATTAATGCTTCTATGGATGTATCCTATCTAGATAGCGCATCTCCTAGTACATTATATTTACCCTTATTGTATATGATTTCAAAATCATAACCCAATATTTTTGCTACCCACTTTTGTTATTTTTTAGATGATAATCTTTGATCCAAAAAGTATTTGAGACTATCATGATATTTTTTCACCTTAAATTTTCTACCCATCAGATAGAACCTTCATTATTTTACTGCATGAAGAATAACCATCATTTCTTTCTCATAGATAAGTTTTTGGATATTCTTACCTTTGAATTGATTACTCTTAAATGCAAGGGGTCTTCCTTGTTGCATTATTACTACTCCCAAACCTAATCTAGAATCATCACATTCAACAATGAACATCTTTGAGAAGTCTATAGTAGCTAAAATTAGGGTGGTGCGCATAGTTGCTTTTAGTTTCTAAAACACTTTAGTGGCTACATCATTCTAGTGGAAGGCATCCTTCTTTAGAAATGAAGTGAATGGATTTTCTATGCTACCATAACCTTTAATAAATATTTGGTAGAAACATATTAGTCCTTGGAACCCTTAGAGGTTTTTGAGAGTTTTGGGAATAGGCCAATCTACCATAGTTTTGATCTTATGAGGATCATCTTTGACACCTTCATGGGATACAATGTGACCCAAGTACTCTACCTCCTATACTCCAAAAGCATAGTTAGATGGATTTTCATAAATCTGATGTTGTTCCAAAACTATCAACACTTGTTTAGTGAAATATCCCAAACTAGATTTTGGAGAAACAAAATTGATAGTTCAATAATCTTTCAATAATAAATTGAAAATATGCTCAGATTTGTATAGTATATCAGGCTTTGATATGAAAATTACACTAGTCTAAAATTTATATCAGGTTTATACATTATTGGAGAGACTAAATAAACAATGCCTAGATTTGCTTCAACAGTGAATAATCAAAAATTACAGTACTCAGAAATACTATAGAAAGTATAATGAAGCCCAAAGAACCAAGAACCTGGAAGTATGTGTAGGTCTGGGTTGTCAAAATGTTTGAAATGTGTACAACAACCTAAGACTCCCCTAATTTTTATGCTGACTGGAAATGAACCTTGGATCACCGACGTCGGTTATACTGTCATCATCAGTCGATGATCTGCCACCGTCAGTCACCTGGTGTCGACCTCTGCCTGTCGATGTCAGTCTTCCTACTAATGTCAGTCACTGAACGGCTGATGTTGATCTCTGAGATGCCGATGTCGGTCACTGAACTACACTATAGCCTACAACTGTGAATGGTGCCCTTCCTCAATCTGCTATTTCAACTGGAATAGCCTAGTATCGATATGTACAAATTCTGTACAACACCTGATCTGAAGATCTATATTTTTATAAATCAAAAACTAAGGAAATAAATACCTAAAAACCCTTGTCTTTTGTTGAACACCTGATCTATCACAGTGAATGACTGTTGAAGCCCCAGATCTGATCAATAAGCACGATGTGAATTCCATCACGAATCCACCCCTAAAAAGAGCTAGGTTTTCATCCAACTCTCCTCTAATTTGATAAAGGTTTTCATCCTCAGAGAAGCTTTGCAATAATGCATCAAATATTTTTAAGCCAATAAAGATATCCAAAATGCTTTGCCCTCTACTGCTTTTAAAGGCTCTCAGGAATCTTCTAGAAGAAGCCAACTTATTTAATATTTTATTTCTATATTAATTAAAATTAATTAATTAAAGTCACCTATTGAATAAATATCAACTTAAATTAATTAAATCACTTTATCATAAATTTGGGGACATTACAGTCCTCCCTTCCTGGAGATTGCTTGTCCTCAAGCAATTCGCCCCTGATACCCAACACCAACTTCCAAGATCCCATATCATTCTTAGAAATTTGTAAACTCTACTATCTGAAACACCATGCTACAAAATATCTGTGAATAAATTCTCCTTATTTCTCTTAGAGAGTAGTGTGATAATTCTCAACATGTAATTAACAAACTCACCATCACATACCTTAGTCTTCGCAAAAGACTATTGCACTACTCTGATTATCATGTTCTCCAAATCCCCATAAGGATGATGACTCATAATTGGAAGTGAAAATGTCATGCAGCATATAGAATTATTTACCTCATCACTCATAAAATGAGTTCCCCTCATCTTCAGCTGGCTCGCCAAACCACAAGAAGAACTACTAGCCTCTATCTCATGTGAAGAAGCATCCAATTGTGCCTGATACTCATTTTTTGCAGTCATGAATGCTCACTTTTTGATCAACTGTACTATCCTCAAATATGACAGTATTCTCAACTATTGTAGCTTCATCCAGACCAAATGTACTGGAATTTCTATCTACGTCAATCATGCAATTTGGTGTGCCTGTGATATCACCTTCTGATGCAACTGGCTCAACCTGCACAACATCTTTAACTGCTTCTGCCTGTGAAGATGATGAAGATAAATCATTACCTAAAAATGTGTTAATGTCTCCCTGTACTAGTTTCACTTTTTGAAGATGTTGTCTTGCATTGGCAGCCACTAATCTAGCCTCTTTGGCTTTTTGCAACCATTCTTCATTAAGTTTTTCAGACTTCTTTACCTCTTCTATGCCAAAATATACAAAATTAGAACCTTTGTGGTTTGAATCCACAATATAGATCTCATGTGCAACACACTTAACCTAAGTACCACCATAGGAAGACTCAACAACCTCATTACCTTCATGTGAAATGGATGATACCACATGACTAGAACTGTTGTTGCAAAAATTAGAATAGGTACCAGATCTTGGAGATATGCTTTCAACATCCCTAATGGGCTGATCCATGATTGTAATCTCTTCCATTTTGTGATCAACTTGATGAATCAATGTTGTGATATGTGTCTCTTTCTATTCTAGAGTTATTTCTTCTTTAGGATTCCCACGTGATGACTGATTTTTGTTTTTCCTAGGTTATAACTTAAATGATAACACATCTTCATGCCTTTCTTCTGCATACCCTACAAGTGACTGATGGCTACGTTGACTTCCCACCACAAATATTGATCTGCTCTATTTGCCTCTATGTCTATCCACCTCCAACCACTCCAAGGTATCCTGTAATCGGTCTAAGGCCTAAACAATCATGGGCTGAGTAGTGATGAGAGTTTTCATCATTTCTCTCTCTTCATCACCCTGATTCCTCTATTCCTCTTTTGGAGGAATGTTGGGTGGTGTAAGACCAAACATTTTGTAGAGTTTCCCCATTTTGAAACAATATGTTAACAAAATAATTTCACGAGGAATTCCACAACACAAAACCACACAAGTTGGCAGGATGCACAGCTCTGATACCACTGAAATATCCCAAACTAGATTTTGGAGAAACAAAATTGTTAGTTCAAGAATCTTTCAATAATAAATTGCAAATATGCTCAGATTTGTATAGTATATCAGGCTTTGATATGAAAATTACACTAGTCTAAAATTTATATCAGGTTTATACATTATTGGAGAGACTGAATAAATAATGCCTAGATTTGCTTCAACAATGAATAATCAAAAATTAAAGTACTCAGAAATACTATAGAAAGTATAATGAAGCCCAAATAACCAAGAACATGGAAGTATGTGCAGGTCTAGGTTGTCAAAATGTTTGAAATGTGTAAAGCAACCTAAGACTCCCCTAATTTTTATGCTGACTGGAAATGAACCTTGGATCATCGACGTCGGTTATACTACCATCGTCAGTCAATGATCTGCCACCGTCGATCACCTGGTGTTGACCTCTACATGCCAGTGTCGGTCTTCCTATTGATGTCGGTCATTAAACAACTGAAGTCAGTCTCTGAGATGCTGATGTCAGTCACTGAACTACCTTGTAACCTGTAATTGTGAATGGCGCCCTTCCTCAATCTACTATTTCAGCTGGAATAGCCTGGTACCGATATGTGAAAATTTTATACAGCACATGATCTGAAGATCTATATTTTTATAAATCAAAAACTAAGGAAATAAATACCTAGAAACCCCTATCTTTTGTTAAACACCTGATCTATCACAATGAATGACTGTTGAAGCCCCAGATCTGATCAATAAGCACAATGTGAATTTCATCACGAATCCACCCCTGAAAAGAGCTAGGTTTTCATCCAACTCTCCTCCAATCTGCTAAAGGTTTTCATCCTCAGAGAAGCTTTACAATAATGCATCAAATATTTTTAAGCCAATAAAGATATCCAAAATGCTTTGCCCTCTACTGCTTTTAAAGGCTCCCAGGAATCTTCTAGAAGAAGCCAACTTATTTAATATTTTATTTCTATATTAATTAAAATTAATTAATCAAAGTCACCTATTGAAGAAATATCAACTTAAATTAATTAAATTAATTAAATCACTTTATCATAAATTTGGGGACATTACATTTAACATATTGAAAGTGTTCTTCCCATGTCTTATTATAAACCAATATGTCATCAAAGAAAACAAGCATAAAACTCCTTTAAAAAGGCCTATAAATAGTTTTCATCAATCTCTAAAAATAAGATGGTGTATTTGTAAGACCAAAGGCATTAATAAAAATCATAATGACCCTCATGATTTCTAAAAGTGGTTTTATTAATATCTTCATCCATGATTCTAATTTGATGGTACCCCAAATGAAGATCCAATTTCATGAAGTAAAAAAAACACCATGCAACTCATTAAGTAAATCATCAATTACTAGAATAGGAAACTTATTTTTGATGGTGTACTTGTTGAGTTCCATGTAATCTAGGCACATCCTCTATGCTTCATCCTTCTTATGCACCATGGCCACTAGCAATGAATATACACTCTAGTTATGCCTAACGATCCCTACCTCCAACATCTCATGAACCATCTTTTTGATTTCACTCTTTTGTGAATATGAATATCTATATGGTCTAATATGAATATCTATATGGTTAGAGTTAGGTCAAAAATGCTAATTAGGGTTAAAATTATCAAGCCCTTTTATGGTAGGACCACAAAATTAGGGCCAAGGAAAGGGTGCCAAAACCATAGGTAAAAATCCTCAAAAGTAAGAGATGGATTCATAAGGGGGATTTATTGGATCCTTTATATTAGGTTTCTATGAGATAGATCATAAAGTGAGCCAACTTAACTAAAATGTGAAAGGTATTTAAAGTGAGATGAAAGGCATATAATCTGATATCAAATCCATATAATATAGTTTGGAAAATATAATGATGGATTTAAAAAATAATTAACTAAATCGGTGAGCTACCATTATTACATAACCCCACCAAGGTGGAGCTCCCAACTAACCTAATACAAATCCAAGTACCTTAACACAATGGAATCTATTACCAAAGGTAGATATACATAAATTTTAAGGAAAATATCCACTCAATTAGATCAACCAAATGGATATTTTTTTGATCTGCATGATATCCCATGTGGATAGAAGGTTACCATGGCATCCTTGAATCTAGAACCAAAATAATTCATTTGGTACCGATGGTTATGAGATAAAAATAAAAAAAAGTCTCAGTGTCTCTTAGTTTTTATAGATGAATTATAATTACACTATAGTAATATTATGATAGGGAATTACTTCAGCCAACTAGAAATTTTTTGACATATTTGTTTAGTTAAGGAGTATATTCATTATTTTCATAACCTAACTTAATGTGTGGATATAATTTATAATGAGAACCTAAATGAATTATTTTTTGGAGGCCTCAAGGACCACATTCAACATGAGGTATGCATGTTTATTCCACTTAAAGTTTCTTAAAGTGACTTTAAGTGGAATAAACATGCATACCTCATGTTGAATGTGGTCCTTGAGGCCTCCAAAAAATAATTCATTTAGGTTCTCATTATAAATTATATCCACACATTAAGTTAGGTTATGAAAATAATGAATATACTCCTTAACTAAACAAATATGTCAAAAAATTTCTAGTTGGCTGAAGTAATTCCCTATCATAATATTACTATAGTGTAATTATAATTCATCTATAAAAACTAAGAGACACTGAGACTTTTTTTTATTTTTATCTCATAACCATCGGTACCAAATGAATTATTTTGGTTCTAGATTCAAGGATGCCATGGTAACCTTCTATCCACATGGGATATCATGCAGATCAAAAAAATATCCATTTGGTTGATCTAATTGAGTGGATATTTTCCTTAAAATTTATGTATATCTACCTTTGGTAATAGATTCCATTGTGTTAAGGTACTTGGATTTGTATTAGGTTAGTTGGGAGCTCCACCTTGGTGGGGTTATGTAATAATGGTAGCTCACCGATTTAGTTAATTATTTTTTAAATCCATCATTATATTTTCCAAACTATATTATATGGATTTGATATCAGATTATATGCCTTTCATCTCACTTTAAATACCTTTCACATTTTAGTTAAGTTGGCTCACTTTATGATCTATCTCATAGAAACCTAATATAAAGGATCCAATAAATCCCCCTTATGAATCCATCTCTTACTTTTGAGGATTTTTACCTATGGTTTTGGCACCCTTTCCTTGGCCCTAATTTTGTGGTCCTACCATAAAAGGGCTTGATAATTTTAACCCTAATTAGCATTTTTGACCTAACTCTAACCAACAATTATGTACTTATGTCAAATCCATTATGTACTTATGTACTAAAAATAACATACCCAAGATATATTTTTTTAAGATTTCCAAAAATGTAAATAAATCTAAAAAATCCTTGAATTGTTCACTATAGAGAAAATTTATGAAAACCATAAAATGGTGATAACTTTTGCAAAATAGATCCAATTGAGATAAAATTTGAATAAAAGCTTACTTGAATTCTTTCTCCACTCTAGTAAAAAAATGTATATACATCCTCAACCATTTTTGAGATATATCCAAATTATAAGATGTAAGGTTTTTGATCTGATTATGGACCAAATCAAAGCTTTATACCACTTGTAATGAGATTACTTCAACATAAAAGATAATAACATTAATAGATCACAATATGACTAAAATATAGTATAATAAATGAACAAAATAAAAGCCACTTCAATGGGGAAACCTCCATAAGATTCAATAAGAGCATAATTCATAATATGATGATAAACAACTACCCACTACCCCATATATATAGTCTACCTAGGCCATGGTTACTCCATAGGCTGACCTACTAACCCAATACAAGCGTAGATAAATGTGGTATAACATAAAATAGGCATAAGTAATCCATAATTTAGATATTCATATCTTGACACATGTTATATGTTAGGGGCATAGAAGACATATCCCCACTGAATCTAAAAACTATGAATGTGTGGAAACTATACCCATATAACATGCCCCCACTAAATCTTTAAAACTATGCCAAGTGTGGAGAACATTCCTCTATGACATGTACCCACTAATATTCTTACCATATTAGGTGAGGGAAATATAGAAACTAGTAGTTATCTCACCTCAAAAGGATAATACAAGTGTATAATTTGTGAACAAAACGTTGTAGCATAGAGAAGGAACATGTCTAGGTAGATATAGAATTGAAGCACGTAGAACCAATGTGATCACATGAAGGAATAAGATGCATGATAAATATCATGGAAATATCTAGATATTAATAGTTTAATCCCAACAAGCAAACAATCACACATATAAGAGCACTCAAAAATAATTCAAAAGGTAATGGTCCAAAGAGACCGTAAACAAGGGGCATGGTTAAATGTCACATAATAAAAGGGGCGTGACTTAGTCAAATGTCCATAAAAATAAGGATGGCATATTCAAATGTCCATATGAAAAAAAATGACACATGTAAATGTTAATTAAATAATGCATAGGCACGAGGGATAGAATCAAAAGAGCATATTCAAATGTGTAAATAAGGAAAGACACTTAAGGTAGTGTATAAAGTAAAGCATAAGTAACTAGCATAAACATGTCATAGTATCCCATGGATCAAATGTGTTATAAAAATAAATTAAGGCATATAACATATCAAGTACCTTGTGTAATATATAATCATGAATAAAGGAATTTATAAGTGCATATGTAATATCAAACATGATAATGAAATATGATCATAGAACCATGTAACCTATGTGTATCAAGATCAAATAAGTGGATGTCCCCAATGTCTACACAACATGAGTAGAGGGAAGTCTTAGCATTTGAAATAGTAATAGATCATGTATTTGTGTATGTTTGTATCACACTCAAGTATAAATGTGGCACACATCTATGTATGTATAAGTAACTAATTATGCCATCCAACAACATGGAACTAACATAAATGTGAAGGACCCAATAGAACATGTAGGTGTTGAATAGATTTTTTTGTTTTTTGAATTTTATTTATTTATTTTTATTTTGGAGTGTTTAAAAATTAAATATTATCATATCATTTCATCCAATACATGGTCATATATATCTTCCCATTATAAACCTAGTGTAATAATCTTGTGACACTATCGAGGAGAACATATAAGTTTAATATCTATCATTGTAGTATTAATGATGCTCTATATATGTAAAATAGGACTTTCTTGTCATGAAGAAATAGTAAGAGTAATAAGAGTAGGATTCATGGAAAATATTATTGGGTTCTCTATGGTTTATTTGGATTGACACTAGTAGAAACATGTTGAGATGCCCTAGATATATGAACTTGATGTGTAGTAGATGGAGATTCTATGGAATACACTATATGTCTCTGATGTAATGGTGTCTCAAGTATTGGCTACTAGTAAATGGGATTTCATGTTATTTATTCTTTTTTAGTAAATGAGCCTTAGTAGGCTTGGTAATTAATTTTTAAGTTGTAAGTTTTTCTTGTTCAGTGGGATGCTTATATGGAATCCCAAAAATTGTGGCTACCCAATTGGCATGAATGTATTTTGCACACCAATAATTTATAGAAGGTAATTCTCTAAGTATATGTATCCAAGGTCTTCCCAATAGCATATCAAATATTCCCATAGAAGGTATGACTAAAAAATTATAAACCACATGTGTGAGGTCAACCTATAAAGGTAGGTCAATCTCACCAAGAACCTTCTAGGAGGTCACATCAAATGCTCTAATTGATCTAGTAAAAGGATGTAAATAATTATGAGTATAACCTAAGTACATAAGTAATTTCATGGTGAAAACATTCTTTCTTATACCATTATCAATTATAATACCATATATGGGGTGTTTATCAGGGTATGCTCAAATGATTAAATAATGAAGATTAGAGTCATCATCCTTAGTCTCACTATCATTGAAATTAATAGAGGGTTTCTAAGCCATAAGAGGTATATGCCATATGTAAGTACCAATAATCCCATATAGTGGGTGTTCATAATGTGGTGGAGGAGGATGTGAATTATATGCCATTTTCTCTTCGGGTTCCTTCCTAGAATGGTTTTATAAAGGATTGTTATATATTTTTTATTTATGATGATCATTAGGTTGTGAACCTAATTCCTTTGGAGGACCCTCAAATGCAAGTTTTTGGTCATTGATAATATCTTGAATCTTGTGCTTCAAGGTAAAACATATGTTTTTAGAATGCCTTGATCTATGATGATAATCAAAATAAGCATTTAAATCATATAATTTGGGTAGAGGTCGACTCATATCAACCTCAATATAATGAGGGAGAGATATAAGTTTACACTCTAGTAATCATGTGAGTAATGAAGCTGAGGACTCAAGTAAATGGGCAAACTTTCTCCCTAGTGCATTGGATAAGATAAGTCAATTATGTTATTATGAAACTTTGTTAACTATAGTGGTTATTCCCCTTTTAAACTCAAGAGGTTTTAACTTATAACTTGGTTTACTATAAATTCAATACCAATGTAGATGTAGTTGGTGTGTTTACTACATACTTGAGCTTATTCAATTAAATAAGCTTCATTTCATGGTCCCATACAACATGGCATAAGTCATCATAACTTCTTAAAAACAATGGACTTATGTAAATGAGTAGTCAAACTTTTTATTGAATATTTATTTCAACTCCTTATCTACCTTAGGATTGGTTATTTTATCTAGCATTGTCTTATATATCAAGACATATTCATTGATAGGTTCATTAGTTCTTTGTTTGATTTTGGAAATTTGAACATAGGAAACCTTTTCAAAAATGTTAATGGAAAAGTGTGATAAAAACTAGTCTGTGAGAGGTTATAATTATTTCATATATTAGAGAGGTAAATCATAGAACTACCTCAAATCATATTTCTTAAGGATTATTGTAAATAATTTGGTCAAAATTTTATCATTGGAGGCATACTCAAGGCATGTCGCATAAAAAGATCGAACATGTTTTTTAGGGTCACCTTTGTCATCATAAAATAGAAACTTAGGTGATATAAATCTAGTTGGAAAAGGGTGCAAAGAGATCTCAAGTGTAAGAGGATTATGCAATACACAGTGGAAATAAATAGCATGATGGGATTTTAAAGCATTTTATTCAATTTTTGTAACCTTGTCTTCTTCCAAGGTTTTTATAACCTGAAGGAGAGTTTGAACTGTAGACCCAATGGGATTTATATTAGGAATTAGAGTAGTCACCAAAGTGGATGTAAACATGGTTTGAGTAGTAATAGGTATTGAAATCATTCTTTGTATTGAAATAGTTGGTAATTCTATGGTAGATGTAGCAATAGTAGTTTCAAGAAACAAAGGGTTAAACACATAACTTGTGGCCCCACTAGATGTATTATGTTGTAATGTGTTCAAGGGGAAGGATGTTTTAGCTATAATGTTTGAATTTTTTTTTTCCGGTATAGTTTTTATGATCTCATCAAGATCTTCAAGTTTTTTTTTTAATATTCTCATAAAACTATGTAATTATTTACACTTGATTATGGTCTATTTTTTCATTTTCATTTGTTTTATGGTTTTCATTATTAGAATCTTCATCTATGCGAACTCTATTAGTATTTTTTCATTGTCAACATAGGTATCATTAGGATCCAAATTATGAGATCCCTCATTGGTTTAAGACATATTAGATGGTGGTAGGGGAAGCTCAATGTGTTCAATAGGCACACCTACCATCTAGGGATATGCCTAGGTTGCTTGAAAAATAGTATAAGTATGAAATGAAAAAGTACATTAACTTGAAACCTTAGTTGGATTAAAACCCTATGAATTAGAAAAATTTGCATTCATATGAATTAATTTCACCAAATTTTTAACCCTTATATGGATAAGGATCATACTTTGGAGTATGTAGGGTTAATAATATAGAAATGATAATGGACAAGGTGATAATAAGATCTACAATAGGTCAATTGGGTGTTAAACTTAGATATAAACATACACTAAATTTATTATGTTGAGAGTAGGCTAAATATATAAAGTACAACTAAGTTATGCATGTAAATTAAAAATAATTAATATACTTAGTTGGTTCTAATGTTAACATAGTGTTGGATTTGGAATAGGAAAAAATTAGGTTGAAAGATTATTTTAGAATAGTCATCAAATTTTAGATCTAATGCTTAGAGAGATATAGACATTGTCATCAGTCTAGGATAGTTACATCGACACTACTATATGGGTTCAATGCAAGTGTCTTATATGGAATACCTACTAGAAAAATATGTGACCACTTAGATGATTTTGGGATTGACTCCACCTTCAATCTAATGCATTCATATTTGGGTTAGTCTATCACTCATGAATTTTAAAAACCCTAGTTCTTCATCTTCATAGTGACCTTGGGGAAAATGGTCTAGTAATCACATGGTGTCAAGATGAGCCTAAAAAACCCTCTTTTAGTTAGTTTTGCCTACATATCTAATACTCTAAAGAGGGACTCACACTGATGTACTTTTCCCCTACATTTTGGCTTGTGTGTGAATCATACAATATGTGCAAATAAAGTACCATAGTGACCTAGTTTATAACTTGTAAAATTAGGCTCTTCGGTTGCTCTTTTAGTAATTTATAATTTTAGATGTGGTATACATATGAATAGTATGTAAAGAGGGATGATTTGTTCAATTAAACTCTCTTTGAATGTTATTTAGTAAGAATACTAGGTATTACTCCTATGTCACCAAGTGAGGAATGAATGAGGGTTGATATTGTATTTATATCAATCCCTTTGGATATGTGACTCATATTAAAGCACTTAGGCTGACCATTGGGATACATTTAATTTGAAAAAGAGATGACTTTAGGGTAATAGACATTTGTGTCAGGTCAGGACACTAATGTTGACATTAGTATCTATCCTAGACATTAGTGTCTAGGGAGCAAGAAAGTAGGTACAAGGTTTAGAACTTGTAGAGATGAAAGATAAGTACATTTTATGTATTATAGGCAAGATAAAAGGCCTAGGTCATCAACATAAGATTGTTTGGACTAAGAGATAGGCTAAGTGGCATAAGAAAGAGCAGATGTAATACTTGTGGAAGTAGGAAAGGTCTATAACTGAGATAAATAGTCATGGTCTTAGTTTTCCATTTATATAAGACTGGGGTATTATATAATCCATAAATATCATTTATACTTTGAAATAAAAAAAATAAGAATATTAGAGATAAAAGGCTTATACCTTGATAATACTTCTATTGGAGTGACATCATCAAGAGTTTTGGTGGGTACACAGTTCAATAAATAAACCATTATGAAAATTATTCATGCCCAATATGAACATGCTTGGTGGGCATATTTCAACATGTATCACATCGTTTCAATAATGGTGTGATAAAATCACTCAACAACACCATTTTTTATTATGTATAAGTGTTGGAAATATTGTCATTGATGTCAAAGGTCTAGCATTATTAGTGATAAAGGCCCCATTGCATTTAATGTTGTTTGTAATAAATATATCTTGGCTAATATGAGTTAATATTTATTTAATATTAATGAATATATTTTTGGTTGCATATGAGACAAAATAAGGGCCCATGGAGAAGTAAAAGAGCCATGGGGTAAAGACAAAAGAAGAATGGGATGCATTTTCCCATGAAGAGTCATCTTGGGGAATTCCAAGAGTCACCAAGTGAAGACAAAAGAGGAACAATTTATCATGAAGGGACACTTTAAGGAATACGAAAAGTCACCAAGATGAGGACAAAAGAGGGAAGGACGTTTTTGATCATGAAGGGTCACCACATGACTTTTCAAAGGCTTGAATATGAAGGGTCATACAAGTTTGGCACCATTTTCCATGAGGATTGAAGGGTCACAAAGGGGGAAGGCCAAAGGTCTCCAAAGCTATAAATAAAGGCTTGAGAAGCCATTTGTAAATATGGAAAATAGAGTTTGATTTTATATTGTAATATCTAGCTTAGAAGAGCAATTGTGAGAAATGAATATGATTTGTATTTGTTATATCTAGCTTAGAAGAGCAAAGGTGAGAGAGAGGAAAGAGATGTTGTATTGATCTATCATTTTTTGAGATAGAAACATTAAGAGATAGGTGTGTGGTATACACAAAGGGGTTGGTGCTCCTATGGGTTGGTGCTCACAAATTGTTGTTGGGTTGGTGCTCGGCAAAGGGGTTGGTGCTCCTATGGGTTGGTGCTCATAAATTTTTGTTGGGTTGGTGCTCAAAAAAGGGGTTGGTGCTCCTATGGGTTGGTGCTCACAAATAGTAGTTGGGTTAGTGCTCGGCAAAGGGGTGTGGTGCTCCTATGGGTTGGTGCTCAGTAAAGGGGTTGGTGCTCTTACAAGCTTGGCTTGCAAATATTGTTTGGGTTGGTGCTCATTCATATACTTAAGATTATTCTTCATGGTTTTTCCCACATTAGGTTTCCACGTTATATCTGGTGTCTCTCTCTATCTTGTGTGGTGTTTATTGTTTGATTTTTATTGCATATCTTGAATGTTTGATTAAGTGGAATTTGGTTAAGGAAAATATTTATAAGATATATGATATACTTATTCACCCCCCTCTCTTAGTATATCCCGTGCTTAACAATAAGGAGTGTGTTGGGCCCCTATTTTGTCTAAGTATGGATCCATGCCAACTCTATAGACATCTCAATGCTAGGAAATCACTTGGTATGATTTCCATTTTGGTATCTTTTATGCCAACTGAGGAATCATCATAAACCTAGCACCAACTGACACGCAGTTAACTGACACCCAATTTTTTAAGGCATCTTCTTGAGTGGCTACACATGATAACCATAGTACAAAAGGTACAAGATGATGGATTTGGTAGAATGATCAACCAAGGTTCCATCTTAGTACTTGATGTGTACCCTCTACCCTAGCACAAAGATGCTCTTATCTACTATAAAGTTGAGCTTGATCTAGTGAGTTGAAGAGAGGTGAACTAATTTAGTGAAGCTCTATAGAATTAACTCTGGATATGGACACCATTAGCATAGGATTTAGCATGGATGCTATTAAGGCTCCATTTTGTGTAAGCCCACACTTTCTTGTGAGCCCCTAGGTAGATAATTAGTTAGTGAAGCTTGTAGTCTACCTTATGTACTCTATTTTCTTCAATATGAACTATACTCTATATTTGAAGCTTTAAGTATATGAAGAAGAATGGTTTTCATGATATAGAGTGTCTTTTGATTGAATGTTTTTCACTTCCTTATTGAATTGTGTAATTACTATTAATAATTATAATGGTTTAATTTCAATATATGAATGTTTTGTTGAGAGAAGTTTTGGTCCAAGTCATTAATGGCATCCCTATATAAAAGATAATGTCATCATCATACTCTACTAAAATAGCCTAAGTGTAATAAAATTAATGCACCCATGCTTTGATGTCCTTAAAATAAGCATGAGACATAATATGAACTTGATCTAAGGCATTAATTTACCCTTCAAAGAATTGAATGATGCTAATATTACTAACACAAAGGCTTGCACCCTTGAGATCATAGAACCAACCTGATATAGGGTTGCACTCCTATGACTAGAACTAAGTCCCCAAATAGGCTTTATCCCTACAGATTATCAAACTCCACCTAGAAATGACTTGTACCAATGAATCTTCCAAAAGCCTTCACTAAATGAACAAGTCTTAGATATGATGCAATGCACTACATTATAACTAGCCCAATGCAGGCCCTGGTTCTTTCTCTATTGCACTTTGGGTGAGCACATAAGGCTTGTGCTTTATGTAAATTGATGCTAGTGTAGTCAAGTGATAAATGTTGAATGCTACTAGGATATATTACATGTGTGCCTAGTTGTAATAAGTCCATAATTGACTCAAATAATTGAATGAGTACCTAACCCCATAAATGAATTATTTGAAACCCCAAGTAAACTACAACATTTGGTTCCATTTTTAAGACCTGTGTTGAATTTTGGTGTTATAATGGTACAATAAAACAATGCTCTGACTCTCCCTTAATAACATCAATCACCAGTTACAATAGGTGGAAGATAGCTTTGTATGAAGGCATCTATCCTATAAAGTAAAAAAGTCAAGAAAGTGGATTCAGAATAACCTATATGATGCTCTATATGAGGTCTTATTTTGTGAACTACCTGAGAATGTGTAGTGATGGTTGGTTGCCTATGTGACCCATAAAATTTGAATCTATGGATAATTCCTTAAGTGGATGAAAGAGATCCTAGAGAGTCTTGAGAACCTAGATGCCACTGAGACTAGAGCTATAGACAAATCATGGTAAGGAGTGTTGAACAGTTATGTGATTGATTTTGTAGTGTCGACATCCCCTACCCTAAGTAGAATATTAGTTTTTTCATGATCTTAAAGGTGTGTTTATGAAATAATTTAGTGTAAAGCTTAAAAAAAATATGGTGGATTATAGTTTTGAAATCATGAGAATGGAAGGCTAAAGTCCTTTTACGTATGAGCAACATAATAGGGAAGAAGGGGGTGTGTAGGTAAAGTACAATGGAAGGGGATGAGAAGATTGACACTCAAGATCTCAGGAGATAGACTTATAAAAAAGGAGGCATAGGTTGATAGAAGATCTAAAACCTAAAAGTGCTAAGAGAACCCATAGTGAGTGAGAAGGGCATGGGGAAGGATATCTTAAATTGTAGCAACATGAGGAAAAGAACAATAAAGCCATAAATCAATCTCAACTATTGTTTGGTAAAGAATGCATTGGGTCCCTATAGAATTTGACCACTGAAGATGCATTGGAGATGCTTACCCCCTTTAAACATATGGTGTTAGCTCATGTGTTGGATCCCCCACATGAATAAAGAAGAGTGATAACTGACCCTATTTTCCACATAAACTTTGACCATTTTACAGACTTAGATGATAATTTTGTGATTGAATAAGTTGTTCCTTATGAAGAGTTAAGTGAGGATACCTCTAGATTTTTGGGTGCTATCTCAATAACATATAACATGAGTCCAACCATTCTAGTTTATCTAATGTTAGTTGCACAGACTAGGCAATAAACCATAGAAGGTGGCTCAATGCCATAAGTTAGTAGTACAACACCTTTATCATATTTAGTACTAGTAGTAACAATAGGGCCCATGCCTAACCCAGTGATTGGAGGCATTAGAGGACCACCACTAGGATAATTAACAAGGTGAAAGTTCCTTAGATGCCAACACCCCCCCCATATAAAATTTACTATGAGATAGCCATTTACTTGCCAAAGTATCATAGTATGGAAAATTTTGTAGAGCATATATTGAAATGAGAACTACAATGACATACTCAAGGAATAACCCAATATGAGCATAAGGCAACCTAGTTAATTACCACTTTGCTTGATCGTGCTCATACCTAGTATAGAAAATTTTATCCCAACTAGGATATGATTGACTATGACACCTTGAAGGAAGCAATTCTTAATAAATTGAACATACCTGAGTTTAAATAGAAAAGCATCACTTCACTCAATGAAATTAACCAAGGGCTCTAAAAAATTATGCACTTGTATGATTCCAAGTTCAAAACTCTTCTTTCCAAGCTTCCTTATAATATTCACCCCTCCCAACATGCACAATGGTTTTTTAGAAGATTACTAATACCATTATAAAAAGTATTATCGATAAATATATTCACCAACCCTTATGAAGTGATTGAAGCCATGATCAGAACCAAGGAAATCAAGAGTGTTGATATTAGGATTATCCCATTCATGGAGGTGTAAATTGTACCCATGGATAGCCAACTTAAAAAACTAACCACTCATTCATCACAAGATGATTGAAGTGGATTATGGTGCATTGATTATGAGGGAAAAGGCCATAATAAGAATAACTACCTCAAAGTAATGTGTGCGCATTGCTTCTAAGATATGAGGTTTGTCATGAAGTGTATGATTTTTTTAACTACCCCTTGTTGTAATGCACTAATCAGGTTAACATAACCATCTACTACCAATTATGTGATGCCTACACCCATACCATAGCTGACTACCAAGTGATCGATAAGATGCATAAAAACATGGAGAGAGGTGCCAAGTAGGCAACTATAGTAGTCAAAGGGTAGGCAACCCAAGGAAATGAGGGATATGGCCAATAAAATGTAGGTTATGGGATGTAAAGAGTCACCATAGGGTGAGGTAGAGGATGTGGTGGAGGAATATCATCATTGTGATCATGTTACAAGTGCAGTTTGACTAAGCACTATCAACATGACTACCCTACACATCTAACATGTGGATATTATTAATGAACACACAAGGTCAAGAAATGCCCCAACTTGTATAATAAATTGACTCAAGGCTGGTCTGGTATGGATAAGGGTGTATTAATTATTAGGCATGAATCAAAAGTGAATAAGTAAATTTTGAAGACACAAATAACCTATATAGAGCCCATCAAAGTATAGGTAACTACTCACATTGGATTCACCACTTAGCTATTAGTTATGCCAATACCTGAGTTGTACTTAGATTATAGGGAATAAAGATGCACTAAGCACATAACATGGAATGAACCCAAAGCTATGATGTACCCAAACCCTATGCACCATAAAGATGTATTGTAGTAGGCTATGAGTGTGATTCAAAACCTAGAAGGGGAGATATAACTAATGTGAGACCTAGAAGCACAAGTTGCTACCTCTCATAAGAAGTAAGATGGCTAAGAGTTGGAGGTATAATAGCTAATGGAGATATTGTTCCTCCTAAAAATTGAAGGGATACTACCCATATTAAATAGCTTAATTTTAGAACATGCAAGATAGAATCTAGTTGATTTCATTATGACATGCATGGAAAGGGTGTGAGAAGTAAGGCATACACAGAATGCAAAGTATGATCAAGAACTCCTTGTAAATGCCACTATTTATGAATGGTCGATATGTGAGGTCCTTATGGACATAGGAATTGAGGTCAATATCTTAACAAAGAATGTATGGGAATAGATGGGTAGGCTAACCTTGAGGCCTTCCCCTCATGTAATTTTCATGGCCAAAAAATCTAGGACATAACCAATCAAAATTATAAAAATAATCATTGTAAATATCATGGGCACCAAGTTTCATGTTGACTTGGAAGTGATCGATTTGGTTGAACAAGATAATTATCCAACACTTCTGGGAAGGCCATGGTGCTACATGAATAATGTTGATATGAATTTTAAGAAGCATTATATGACCTTTGAAACTTCTGGGAAGGCCATGGTGCTACATGAATAATGTTGATATGAATTTTAAGAAGCATTATATGACCTTTGAAAATGGTAAGGAGAGGTCAGTGATCCCCCTCTCAAGTGACTAAAGACTCCCTATGTATAAATTGTTGATATAGAGGATGATATCAACCATATCTATAACATCATGGTGTAAGGCACCAAGAATCTTCATCCCAATGACCAAGTAGTGATTTCTTGGGATGATGGATAGTTGGCCTCGAACACCATTGATGTTACTTTAAATTGATGGGTTGAATAATCTTATGAGATGACTATTCATAGGTGTTATTTAGTGATATCAAAGGCACCAAAAATTATGAGAACTATCTAGGTCTAGATTGATCACACTTTGAAGAGATGGGTCCCTTATAATAAAAATAAGGGAAAGAGAGTGTTTCATTTGAGAAAAGGTAAACTTGCCACACTCCCAAGGTGTGAGGGGAGTAATCCTATGAAATAATATGTTTGTAACCTTGAGTCATGCATCCCAAAAGAGGTAGACAAGAGGGGTGCACTGGTGTATACTTTAAGGAGCACTATCACTCATTTGTGGGTAGTGCAAAGGCCTAGCTTATCAATTTGGCAATATGTGAAAGCAAAAATATGCACTAGATTTAAGAAAAGTGATGAGGATCTAGACATTTATACATACTCTAGTGATTCATACCCAATAGCACATGTGCACTTGTGTAAAGAAACTTGGACTAACTAAAACACAAATGCCCCAAGGAACTTATGGGTGCATGCCTTCGATAGAACCTTAAATGCATGGGCATGAGCATGGTATGTTACCAATGATATACACCATGAGGTAAAAAGTTAGGATTTACTCAATGAGAGGTTTGTGCACACCTTCTCCTTTTCTTCACAGGACCTAGAATTGATCGAGCCACTACAAGTAATTCAAAGGGAAATGTTTAAGGACACTACATCCTAGAGGAGCACCTAAAGGACATGTTCAAGGAAAAAGGATTATCTCTCCCCACTTTATTTAAGGAGAAAGTGCTCAATAGTGAATTGAATGAAGGAGATGATTAAACTTAGAAGTATCACCTCTAGATGACGTTGATAGACAAAAAGAAGCTTATGCACCAAGTGGATGATAGCAACCTCAATGAGGAAGACCTAATCATCTTCAGATAAAAAAAACTAAGGGAACTTAGCAAGTCAAGGACTCACACAAAGATAGGAATGATCCCTACCACACACTACTCAAAACTACCAAGGTAGACATCAACTCAGAAGGGGGACCAAAGATGGATATTGTAAGTGCATATTGATCTAAGGTAGAGTTGGCATAAATTATAGACTTCCTAAAAGAGTTCCAAGACTTGATCCCTAAAAATTACTGAGACATGAAGGGCACCCACCCATCGCTTGGAAAAATGAGCATAAATCTAGTGGATTGTCAGGATCCTACTCATCAATAAGAGTATATATGATTACCTCTTGTATAAGCAACTAAACATGGAATTTAACTAGAAGGAATAAGTAACCAGAAATATGAAACAACATAGAATATGAGAGACAATACCCAATTGTATTAGTACTTATCCAGAAGGAAATACAATAAAGAAGATGCCACTTCTTCTCCACACCTTTTAGAAGCTTCCCACACCTCAAGTTTTCACCAGTAATTCTCCTCCAATTGTTCACTCTCTCAATCATGGTCACAACAATCAACTCAAATATAGAGTTGTTGTTCACCTCCACCAGTCAGTAACAATGCTGCCAATACACCAAGTACACAATCGTACTCCAAGTAGATCTCCCTTTCCTTGCTGCCACCTACAAATCAATAGACCTTACTTACCATGTAGATGTCTCTACACCCTAAAGAACCCTTGTCCTTGCTGCCCTAAGTCCTTATGATTCTTCAACCAGTACCCAGGTGGATCTTTTACCAGAACTTGCACACCTACAACTCTCCAAGATCATACACACTCAGTACCCATTTGGAACTAGGAGGAGCTACTCTTGCTCTCTCTACAAGCTCAATGGCTTTCTAGCACACTTTTACAATACATCCCATGAGTCTATTATATAGATCTCATGCATACAATAATTAGACATTCTTAATTACAATAATTAGACTCGCAACTCTAAGACTAAATTAAGTCTTTACATGCAAATTGACTATCCAAAAATAGACCAGTCCAAAACCCGCATGCAAACTACATGCACACATAGGTTGTCGACGTCGATTCCTTTCTGACCAATGTTGGCCGACTTATAATCGACGTCAGTTACTTTTGCACTATAGTATGACCGACGTCGATTGGCCTAACCAATGCTAGTTTGTCTACAACTCGCTCTACAACTCAGCAACCCAGCAACCTCCTCCATGTTTGCATCAGTGAAGCTTTTAGCTCTACAACCTAACAATCTCCCACTTGGAGATAAACAGCTGCACTGTACCTATACATGTACACCATCTAATTTGTTTCCTAGCTTGTATCCCTCTTCAAGCTCAATCTTAAAGACCAACCACCACACAACCTGTGATGCATCACCTATCAACTAAGTAACCTGCCACATCTAAACCTACATATCCATGTAATGAAGTCCTTGACCCTGCATAGCATGAATCTTTGCTGTTGATCCCTCTCAGATACCTGAGAATCCACCTTCCCCAAATTAGCTCCAAACTCTCTGACAACTCCCACTACTTGGGAAAACTCAGGTCTACACCAGACCTCATGTGATTTCGAACATTATTTTAATCTCAGCTTAAACTATCTAGCCCTTGGTGTGCTTACCGATTTTGCATCCTGCATCTTGAACCTCACCAACACCTTCTTCACATTAGCTCCCACTGGAGACAAAATCAACCTGTGATCTTCCATGTCTCTTATGCCAAAGAATTTTGTTGCTCCTAAATTCTTCATGACATACCTCTGAACTAACTTTACCTTTAGCTTAGAAACTCCCTGCATGTGTAACCCTATAACAAGCAACCACACAACAGTAACAGGATAATGTTGCAATCATCATCCAACCTAGTAAAGAAAAAACACAATGGTCACATTGACCTTGACTAAAGCCATGCTTAGTCATATCCCTGTCAAACCTCCATTGCCCTGCAGCTTCCTCAAGACCATATACCCTGGCCTTCCATCTCACCTGTCCATTCCCGCTCTTCTTTATCCTGAACATCCATTCATCTCTCAGTGCTTTCTTCCAGCCAAGCTCCCACTGTTTCCTAGATCTACCTACTCTGCTTCTTCACATCTTCCTGGTTCTTGACCATTAGTAAGCAACAAGTAATAAAGAAGGTGAATGATGAATTTGAGGCTTACTTACCATTTTAGTCCTCCATATGGGCATTTGAGACTCCTTGACAGCTTGCTATCTACCCAAAATCCATTCCAATGACCGACCTCAGTCACCACCCAATTTGCACCCAACCAACATCGATTCCCTGTGACTGACCCTGATTGCCGACATCAGTTCCATCTGATCGATGCCAATTCCACCTATTGCCGACGTCATTCCTCTTGATTGACATTGGTCTTACCTGTCACTGACATCGGTCCTCCTAATCGATGTTGGTCTTACCCTTCCCGACACCACCACCTCTGGTCTGCACATGACCGACATCGGCACCTATCTATTCGACATCAATTTTTCCTGATCGATGCCGGTAACTATGTTCTCATATGAGTGATGACTTTTTACCCATGAGCTCCTTTTGGGTCAAAACCTTGTTTAAATTAACACAGCCCTGCTTAGAATAATTTAGTCCCCTCAACTAATCTCTATCTGTCATCTCCTCCATGAACACCAAGGCTTTCCAGTTCTTAAGTTTGTCAAAGATATATGTCTCCCGCTTAAGAACATGCATTCCCTTCTTACACATGTGACCAAGCCTACAAAGCCACGTCTCTGCAACAAAATGTGAATCAGTAATATATGTAGATAGATAAAGGATACCTACTTTCTTACCACTATCTAATTCAA
Organism: Torreya grandis; assembly: GCA_037957365.1. Classification (NCBI taxonomy): domain Eukaryota; kingdom Viridiplantae; phylum Streptophyta; class Pinopsida; order Cupressales; family Taxaceae; genus Torreya; species Torreya grandis. The sequence goes on from JARHVA010001713.1 coordinate 1,929,732, forward strand.
GTGCATCCGTTGTGAGAGTTATTGTGCATCTCCCATCACCCAACTTTCTTGAAGAAATTAGACTCATCTCCAAGACTGGAACTTGCATGACCTTCTTCAACACCTATGTGTTACCCATCTACAATTTTAGCTTCACTTCCCCTTTGCCAACAATTTGACAAGGCTCACCAACCCTTAAATAAATCTCTCCAAAGTCTCCCTAGACATACTCTTGAAAAGATGCTCTATTTCGGGTTACATGGAAAGAGGAAAAAGAATCTGTAAACCAAGATTTTAATTTATTCAGAGCATCCTGTGTTACATCACCTACAACATCTGCTTCTTCCTTTTCTTCATTCTAATCTTCTACCAACCAACAGTCTTTCTTTACCTACTCTTTCTTTCCATCAATCAGACCATTCATGTTATTCAATTTCTCTATTCGTAGCTTACTTTCTTCTGCCATTACTATACTCCCACTCAATCAGAAACCCCTGTGAGTACCCTGTAATCAACAAACACTAACCAAATTTGATACAACCTATTAGTAAACCCAACCAAAGCCTCTGATACCAACTGTTAGGATCCTACTCATTAATAAGAGTATATATGATTACCTCTTGTATAAGCAACTAAACACAGAATTTAACCAGAAGGAATAAGTAACCAGAAATATGAAACAACACAGAATATGAGAGACAATACCCAATTATATTAATACTTATCCAGAAGGAAATATAATAAAGAAGATGCCACTTCTTCTCCACACCTTTTAGAAACTTCCCACACCTCAAGTGTTCACCAGTAATTCTCTTCCAACAGTTCACTCTCAATCACAGTCACAACAATAAACTCAAATATAGAGTTGTTGTTCACCTCCACCAGTCAGTAACAACGCTGCCAATACACCAAGTACATAACCATACTCTAAGTAGATCTCCCTTTCCTTGCTGCCACCTGCAAATCAATAGACCTTACTTACCATGTAGATGTCTCTACACCCTGAAGAACCCTTGTCCTTACTGCCCTAAGTCCTTATGATTCTTCAACCAGTACCTCGATGGATCTTTTACCAGAACTTGCACACCTATAACTCTCCAAGATTATACACACTCAGCACCCCTTTGGAACTAAGAGGAGCTACTCTTGCTCTCTCTACAAGCTCAATGGCTTTCTAGCACACTTTTACAATACAACCCATGAGTCTATTATATAGATCTCATGCATACAATAATTAGACATTCTTAATTACAATAATTAGACTCGTAACTCTAAGACTAAATTAAGTCTTTACATGCAAACTGACTGTCCAAAAATAGACTAGTCCGAAACCCACATGCACACACAGGTTGTCAATGTCGGCTCCTTTTTGACCGATGTTGGCTGACTTATAACCGATGTCGGTTGCTTTTACACTATAATATGACCGACGTCGGTTGGCCTGACCGACGCCAGTTCCTCTGCAACCTAGTAACCTCCTCCATGTTTGCATCAGTGAAGCTTTTAGCTCCACAACCTAACATGGATGGTACAAGACCTATCAAGAATCACCCCTACATAATGAACCCCAATCTCCATGTCAAATTCAAGATGGATATTGATGGTATGCTAGCCATAGGTGTTATCTACCTACTGTATGAATCTAAATGGGTGATCACCATGGTGATTAGCATCAAGAAGGATGGGTGCATTTGCATTGGCATCAATTATAAAATGTTTAATGTTTCATACACCACTAATCCCTTCTCAACTCTATTCATCAATGAAGTCTTGGATGATGTCATAGGTTGTGAAATCTACACCTTCATTGATGGGTTCTCTAGATACCATCAAGTGTAGATTAAAGAGGATGATAAGTCCAAAAATACCTTTTCAATTGAATGTGGTTATTTCACTTATAACATGATGCCATTTGGACTCAATAATGTGCTAGTCATATTCTCCAGAGTAGTGATCACTACATTTAAGGACTTCATCCATAAGTTCCTCCAAGTGTACCTAGTTGATTAGATTATGAACAAGCTTATAAAAAACCATTATGATAACAAGTGCCTTATTTTTGAAAGGTGCAAGTAGATATAAGTATCCTTGAACCTAAATAAGTGTGTCTTTGCAACACCATTTAGAACCTTACTTAGATACATCATCTGTAAAGATGGTCTACTCATTGATCTTATGAAGATTGTAATAATCATTCATCTCCAGACCCCTTTAATGTAGAAATATGTTCACACCTTTATAGGCCATTATGGATACTATAATAAATTCATAAGGAGCTATGTAAATATTGAGACATTACTAGAGGAGATCTTGCACAAAGATGGTCCATTATATTGGGGCACCGCATAAAAAGATGCCTTTGAAACTCTGAAGCTCAAATTGGCTAGCACACCTATTTTATAATTTATCTATTAGATGAACCCATTATATGTCCATGTCAATGCATCTAACTATGTAATTGGTTCCATTCTGGCACAACCTAATAAAGGCAAAATAGATATTCCCATCTCCTTCACAAGCAAAAAATTGACCCAAGTAGAATATAACTATACAACAACTAAGCATGAGGTGTTGGCCATGGTCTATGCCCTATAAAAATTTAGGAAATAGTTATTGGTGACCCCATTAATATCTTTCATATACCACAAGGTGCTTAAGTACTTCATAAACAATCCCATTCTCTATAGGCACATTTTTAGATGGATAGTTCTATTTCAAGAGTTCTATTTCTCAATTGTCCTCAAGCCTAAAAAATAGAACTTGAGCCCAGACCATTTGTCTCCTATCAACTTTTGTGATGTAGTAGCATTGATCAAGGATGACATGTTATATATACAACTCTTTAGAGTCTAGTGTGTCCTTGAGGACTTAGCAAAGATAGTTACTTTTCCAATGTCAGGATCTACACCCCAAACTATGACAACCAAATAGAAGAAACAACTTGCAATTCATGTTTCCCCTTTTAGCTCATCAATGGGAAACTATACCAACTAACTGAGATGAATTCCTACACTAATGCTTCTTAGAACATGAAAGGGAATTCATTTTATGTAAGGCACATGAAGGGATAGAAGGTAGCCATTGCACTGGAGATTCAATGGCATGCAAGGTGTTGTAATCAGGCTTGTGATGGTCAAGTCTATTCCAAGATACAAAGGATTATGCCAAGGTATGTGATGTATTCTAACACATAGGGAATCCCAACCACCATTATAAAATTCCTCTCATCCCCATTCTTACCAAGGAGTTATTTAAAAAATGGGCCATTGATATTATTGGGATGGTCACTCCCACAATAAGGTGCATAGCACAAGATACATTCTAGTGGCCACTAATTATTTCACTAAGTGGGTTAAGGTAGCACCAACAAAAGACTGCACAATGACCATAGACATGAGGTTCATATGAGAGAACATTATAAATCATTATAGGTTCCCACTTAGTTTGACTAGCAATAAAGGCACACACTTCATCAATGAAACTATGTAGATCCTACTGACTGAATATATGGTAGCATCCCATAAAACCATCCCTTATCATGCATAAGTGAATGGTACTACTGAGGCATTCCAAAAGATACTGGTAATGTGCATTATGAATATATGTGATTTTGGTCACCTAGATTGGGATGATCAAGTTTCAGCATTATTATGGGTATATCACACAACCTATAAGCACCCAAATAAGGCTACACCATTTTAACTAGTGTTTGGCACTGTGTTGGTTATACCATTAGATTTCATGGTACCATCATTACACATTGTGCATATTGTTCATTTGGATGACTAAGAATCATTGAGTGTAAGGATGGAGCACTTGAAGTGCTTGGATGAGATGTGTGCTGAAACAAAGTGGATCTAATAGATAGAGAAGGTACACCAGAATTTATGACATGACAAGCATATTAAGTGAAAGGTACTAATTAAAGAAGCATTGGTATTGCTCTATGACTCTAAGTACCTCAAACACCTAGGAAATATACAAATTAAGTGGATGGGTCCATATCTCATCCATAATATATTAGAAACTAGAGCATGAAAGTTGCACACATTATAAAGTGAAATAATCCCTAGGCATTTGAATGGTAACTGATTGAAGCCTTATAGGCAATAGGATGGCATATCACCGTCAAAAACTAACTTTTTGGTCACAAATTGGTTATGTTGTGTTGACCCAAATAAATTTTGGAACAAGACAAACATTTACTTATATTTTATTATTATTATTAATGAGTGAATAAACAAGGAACTTTTAAGACTATAAATGAACTATTCTAGTACTTCCATGCATAACTCTAGTCAGGTGAGTTGAACATGGATGCCTTTTAAGTACCTAAGCCTAGACGCCTAATTTTTTAGGTGTATCAAACTCATCAAACATTGAAAATATGAGTATCAAGTGACAAAGAGTGGTACATAGGATGCTAGTGCACATAAGATGAGAGAGAGGTACATAGGATACTAAGTGTGTAAGACACCTAGAGAGTGAAGCACATGGGGACTAGTGCAATGGATTTGTATGGGGTAGGGACAGACCAATGCAAGAGATAAAAGTGCAAAGAAATCAACCAAGATAGGAAAGAGAACTTGAAATGAAATAACATTAGGAAAATAAAATGGAACCTTGGAGCCTAAATTGCATGCATGTGAAGTGCTACACCCATGTTGCCATAAGGAAGGTGAAGGTCATGTTAAGTGAATAAAGCACAAGAGGAAGATCATCAAGACAAGCTAGCATCTACCAAAAGTTATGCAGGAAGTGATCATTTGAACTACATATCACTTCATCAAAAATTCCATTTAGAAAATTTAATGAGGTGATGGTAGAGGCACAAATATTTTCACTGAATGCATAGGTGGTAGTGTGTTTTTGTATATTTCATAGGTTTTAGTGGATTCCAAGAAATCTAAGCATTGGCATACCATTACTCACATGAAATTAATATGGTAGTTGAATTAAGGGTATAAAGAAGTGAAATATTGATAGGTTTAGGTTATAAACCTTAAGCAAAATTAAGCACAAAACTAAATTTGAAGTGAGAAAATGCTACCAGAGTGAAACCTTGAGCACACAAATCCACCAAATAAGAATGATTACAAAGAGAATGAGATTGCATTGCTATTGAGATTAGAGAGGAGGCTTGTGGGGAAATAATTATGAAATAACCAGGCATGAGAAAGTTTTAGTGATGCTAAGGCCATGATTAATGGTGAATGAAGCTTGAAAGCTGAAGTCATAGTCGCAAACCCCACAACTATGAGAAGCACCAAGAAACATTAGATGCTTTGGTAAAATCAATATACCATGCTTCAACTCTAGTCAATTTAGGATGGGAAATAAATTGATGAGTTATGGTCCATTTCAAGCATATAATAATGTCAAACCGGTATGGATGATAAAAGAGATGACCGTTGTAAAGAAGAAAGTGCAATCGATAGAAGGGGTTAGCATCATAGAAGCTAATCTTGAGGTGCTTGCAAAGATGTCATATCAAGAAATGTAATTTCCCATGGAGGTTTTGGTAGGAGATAATTAGGCATTTTTTTGCATACTTGTTATCTAAAAAAATACAATCACTACACCTAAAACAATATGCAAGATCTAGTGCAAGACTAGGTAGTTGATACAAGGGCTAAGATAGAAGTGGGTACATCATTATTCGATGTCTCTATCTAAGATAGACTTTTGACTACTACTACAACTCAAATTTATGAGTTTCCATGTTTTGAGCAGCTAGAGGAACTCATGTAGTTCCTCCTTTTACGCATCTTTGGAGACCACTTCTAATTTTCAATGAGGCACATGTGGTTATCAGTGAGCCTAATTTGTAGAATTATTGGGCTCCCAAACTATGCCCTATACATCCACCAAATAATGGTGGATGATTTTGAAGTAGAGAGGGTCATGAAGATCTTTAAGTAATACAAAGGAGGATTCACATTCCCAATAAAGTATATCGAGGATCCTAACATGAGGGTAGTGGTGTACCTAATAAGTTCAAAACTTTACCTCAATAGATGGTTGATGGACATCACCAAGTCATAGCTATACATTTCCCACCATATGGCATAGGGGGTCAAGTTTAACATAGAAAAATTAATTACTGAAGAAATGGTGAATAACATGTTTGAGTGTCACAAGGAAAGAGAGACCTTTATGTGGGGGTCAATGTTGATTTTAATTATGATGGAGGAGATCGACGTGCCTAATGGTGGTGAAGATAATCTTTGGGTCTTCCCAACCCATAAGGACTCCCTAGCATTGAATTAATAGGACTTCACTTTCCTACTTGCCTTCTCCCAAAAATACAAGACTCTAATAAAGGGATGGTGTACCCAATATATAGAGGCATTTAGGATGGAATGGAACATCCCCAAGGATCTCCCTAAAACATGTTTGCAATGAATAACTTCATCATCATGCAACACTTCTATGTAATGAACTTGGCACTCATAGATGGTAGTTATTCAGGATGGCTAAAATTCCATTATGCAATTTATGCAAAGCACTTCAAGGATGTGCTAAGGAGAGTTCCCAGTGCATAGTAGTTAGAAATCCTAGTGAAGGTCATAAATTTGGAGAAGAATAGGTTATGGTGCTAGTATGTGTGTCGAGGAGGAAAAACTATAAAATATGAGGATGACTTAGATCACACTAACCTCCATCCCCTCCAGATGGAAGTAATACTTGGGTAGATACACATGTTATATTATGAGATGAATCCAAGAAATAAGGGTGTAGACCCTAAGAAGGAAAATGATCTCCCCCTTCATATAGATGTTGAAGGGAAGTTGGTGTCAATAGCATAGATGAAATCTCCACAAAAAAATAGGGATAAATACTTGAAGAAATTCAAGAGCACCTAAGGTTAAAGATTACCTCTGATGAATAATCCACCCCATCATCCCCAAATAAAAAGTGTGTGATATTCACGTAAGGGACTACTTCTCCCAGAAAGAAGGAGAATAATAAGAAGTCCAAGGGGCCCATTTTAATGACAAAAATAACCTTGGCATAAATGGAGGCACAAAAGGCATGGGAAGAGATAGAGTATGAGGAGGAAGGAGGGAGCAAGGTCTAAATTATAGAATAAGCAAGAGAAGAACCCAGTTCTAAATAAGTCTAAAAGATCTTCCAAGGTGTAACTACTAATGCAAAAAGAGAGATAAGAAAGTTTCCTAGTACCTCATCAAAAGATCCCTCCACATAGTCTTTATCAACTAAGGAAAAGAGAATCTTGTTGTATAAAATGGGCCTTAGGGAGGAATAAATAGAGATGATGTTGGTGATGGAATAAAAGAGGAGGTCCATGAAGGAAAAAGGCTTGACTGAGGAGGAGATCAAGAAGGTTGAAACTGAGGAAATGAAGGTTGAGGAAGAAAAGACCTTAGCACTAGTAAATAAGAGGAAGGCTAAGAAAAAGAAGGCCCAAGAGGAAAAGACCAATAAATAGAAGGAAGAGAAAGAGGTTATCACAAGCATATAACCTACTAAGGAAGTGGAAAAAAAGTCACCTAGCACCTCTACCAACATAGCAGACCAAGTTGCACTATAGGCATGCCCAAGTAGTGAAGGTGTGCCTAAATAAAAAGAAGGTGATGATGGTGCCTTAGAAAATCAGAAAATAGAGAGTGTTATATAGACTCAAAAAAATAGGAGGGTGAATCTAGCACCAAGGGAGAAGAAGAAGTAGACAAAGGGGAAAAGTCTGAATAAGAACCCCTACATGAGTAAGAAGAAGAAACCTCAAAGGAAAGCACTGAAGAGAGTAGTATCACTAATATAGAAGAAGAACAAACAGAGCTGGCCCTAATAGAAAAAGAATGAATAGAGTTGAGCCTAAGAGAAAATACGTAGAAGGGGTGGACAAATAAAGATTTCTACATGTTTGAATAAATGCCCCTTATATCTACCACAAATAGGATCTGCCAATAGCTATCATTTATATTTCATAGCTATAGGGATGAGCCTCATTTTGAGGTGTAATAAAAGTCCATATTATGTGTGGATAAATTGGAAGAAGGACATGATTCCCTTCTCATAAATCCTCGTGCCATGAACCTAGTTAAGTTGGAAAATGCACTCATCTGGATGGCCTCCAAAGTCACATGAAAGAACATCGTCAATGATGTTAGGGCTTTAAAGTGGAATAAAATCACCTTGGATGCAAAATAGGAAGCAAAGGCCATGAATTTTAAGTTTAAATAACTATCTAAGTACATAGAGATAGGTGAGTTATCCCTCTTGGACAACATTGACACATTGAACCTCTCAGAGGTTGACAAGGTATGTGTGCTAGTGGAACAAATGTTCCTGAGGTTAAAGGTAGAGCCAATGAAATAAGAAGAGAAGGACCCATGTACCATACTAAAAATGGATCTATCTTTAAAGCTCAAAGAGGTAGAAGACCTATTTGAAAAACTTCAAGAGGGTACAAATATAGCTAATTTCATCTTTTGTAACTTCTCAAACCAGGCATTAGTCATAGACACATGCCTTAAATAGGAAAAGGGGGAGAAGGAGTAGATAATGGCATAGGTATACATTACAATCAGGTCAGAGTGCACCCAAATAATGGGGAAGGTTAATGACTTAAGCACATAGATCAAAGACTAGGAATAAAACTTGGAAGCACTCTTTTGTGCCTTGTAGACCAAGGCTTACAAATAAGGGTAAATCCTAGATGAAGGAGTGACAAAAGCTAAGGTAAATATTGAGGCCTTAAAAAATTAATTATATAAGATAGATGTGCTTGTGCTTAGTACCTCCTCCATGGAGATAGATAGAATTATTGAAGAACTCAATCTCACTATCAAGGGCTTTGAGGAATTTAGCACCAATCTGAAGGAGAGCACATAAAAATTCTATGCACCAAAAGCTTTGAAATCCTAGTATGAGGCAGAACTAGTAATTTTATATTGGTTTATGTTGGGCCCTTATTTTATTCAATTATGGATCCATGCTAATTCAAAAAACATCTCAGTGCAATGAAGTCACTTGGTATGATTTTCACTTCGGTATCTTTTGTTCTAGCTAGAGGAATCATTATATACCTAGTACCAGTTGGTAGGTGGTTAACTGGTACATAATTTTTATGGCATCTTCTTGAGAGTTTTTATGTGGTAACCATAATATAAAGGGTACAAGATGATGGAGCTAACAAAATGATCAACTAAGGCTCCAGCTCAATACTTGGTGTGCACCCTCCAACCTGGCATAAAGATGTTCCTATTTACTATAAAGTTGAGATCGATCCAGTGAGTTGAAGAGAGGTAAACTAATGTAGAAAAAATATATTTTTTTTACTCTAGATATGGATGCCATTAGCATAGTATTTATTATGTATGCCACTAAGGCTCCATTTGTGTAAGCCCAAGCTCACCTGTGATCCCTTGGGCATATAATTAGTTAGTGAAGCTTGTACTCTGCCTTATGTAATCTATTCACTACAATATGAACTATACTTTGTATTTGAATATTTAGATATATGAATAAGAATGGTTTTCATGATACATAGTGTCATTTGATTGAATGTCTTTCACTTCCTTGTTGAATTGCACAATTACTATTAATAGTTATAACTATGTAATTTTAATATATGAATGTTTTGTTAAGCAAAGTTTTGGTATATGTCATTAATGGCATCCTTGTGTAAAAGATGATTTCATCTTCATACTCTGCTAAAATAGCCTGAGTGTAATAAAATTCATGTACCCAAGCTTTGATGTCCTTGTAATAAGCATAAGATATAGTATAAACTTGATCTAAGGCATTTCATTGACCCCTTAAAGTGTTGAATGATGCTAATCTTAGTAATACAAAGGCTTAGACCCTTAATATCATAAAACCATCATGATATAGGCTTGCACTCCTATGATTAGAACTAAGTCCCTAAATAGGCTTTGCACCTACAGACTATTAGACTCCACCTAGAAATGACTTACACCAATGAATCTTTGAAAATCCTTTGTTAAATGACCAAGTCTTACATATGATGTATCATGCCATGGCACAACAAGCCCAACATGGGCCCTGATTCTTTATCTGTTGCACTTTGGGTGAGCACATAACACTTGTGCCTTATGTTAATTGATGCCAATGTAGTCAAGTGATAAATGTTTAACACTATGGGGATATACTACATTTGTATCTAGTTGTAATAAGTCAAGAATTGAATCAGATAATTGAATGAGCACATAACCCTATAAATGAATAAATTGAAACCCCAATTAAAATATAATAGAGTGTTTAGTTGATGGTGAATGCCATATAACTTCAAAAATATAGGTAATTCATTATTGGTGCATTTCCCCATGATCTAAGAAGATGATATCCATGTGATGGATAAATTGTTTGTCAACTAGAGCTTTGAACCATTTGAATTCCTATAAAGTTTGATTATTGATCTTCTAATGATATACCTACATTTTATGTGAGTAACAATCAGAAAAAATATAAAAATATTTAAATCCATTGCCATTAGGAGTGAAATATTTGCACATATCAATGTGAATGTTATCCAATGGACCAATTATTGATATTTATTTATTCCAATTGGATCTCTATGTTTTATTCCAAATAAATAATTAGTGGTATTTTTAAGTTAGGGAAGACCTCTCACTATGTTGTGTTTGATTACTGTGATTAGGTACCCAAAAATCAAATGTCCATATCTCATATGTCATAGATTGTCTGAGTCTATATTTTTGACAACTAAACCTTGATTATCTTTATGGATAACATCAACCTAAGATTTTATCTACACTTTAAGCGTTTGTAAAAACATTTGAGCTTTGAGACTTTTCCCAGATGAGACATCATTTTTTATCATTGTGATGATCAAATTCAACCATAATGTTTTGATCAAGTAATTAATTTATAGACAATAGATTTTTTTTATGCCTATAACATTTTTGATGTCAGTAATTTTACATTCATTATTACCAAGTAGTGATTAATGTCACATGTACCTTGGACACTATATGATGTATCATCTCCAAGATATACATTTCCATGATATGATTAATGGTTCAAAGTGGTGAACTAATATTTCCATCTAGTCATGTGCCTTGTGTCACTAGAATCCATGTGTCAAACTAAATTTGGAGGAATTTCCTCATTTTTATATGTAAAAAATACTAAATCTTCAAATGATGGATTGTTATCTTCTATGATGTTCCCATTTTGTTGTTGTGAGGAAGCCTTCTATTCCCAAGTACATGTGGACTATGGATTTTTTTTATTTTGTCCTTATGGAGATTGTTGTTGTGTGGGATTCTTGTTATTAGATGAGTCTTGTTTTAATGCATTATACCATCAATATTTCATTTCATGACATATATTCCATAAATTAGATAAAACTTTGTGAACAATGTTTGTTCCCTTGCTAGTTCTACTGATTATTCTGCTTATGGGATTATTTTGAAAACTTTATGGGTATTTCCCCTTTTTGTGTTGATGGAAGTGCATGTTATTATTCATGGGATTATATTATGTGCATGTATTCTTCCCTTTTCAACATATTAACCAAATTTTGAAAAGTTTTTTTCATCTTTGAAATATTCTAAGTAGTATTGACTAGTGAAGCTTGCTTTGTAGATGAAGAATGGAATTTTAGTTCTTAGTCTCATAGATGGTCTTGAGTTTATCCTAGACATATTTGGCTAAATTAAAATTTTATATATAAGGTTGTACCTTATCCAATAACCCAAACATAATGATCAACTTCACCTTATTGTTTTTTTTGTCGAACTTACATTATTAGTCAATGCATGTGGCATGTTAGGTGTATACATCATCAATAACAAGTCAAATATATTAAAATTTAAGGTGGTTTTTCACCTTGGTCTTCCATGCAACATATTTATCACCATGAAGAAGTTGTGAATTTTTAAAAACAAATCTTGTACCATTTCTAATGATTTGAACAAAATTGTTTGTAATAGATAGATTAGTTACTTATTAATCCAATAGGTCTCCCTTTCTATATATTGTTAAAGTGATATACCAAATATATTAATATGTTTAACCTTGTTATATACCCTTTGGCACATAGAACAATCTCATCATTTCTATATACATGAAACTATTTGAAAGAGACATTCAACTAAGTGAGAGAAAGTAGCATGTAGTACCTAGATAGTGAAAGTAAAAAAATTATATCAATGACACTTACTTAGAGAGAAATCCTTGTACACGATCATAACTTTATAATATAGTTAGAATTTCAATCTTTTAGGATTTATGTCTAACACTAGTGATAAAAGGGTAATCGAGGGAAAGATAAAAATAAAATTGTGATCCTTATTGTTCCCCAATGATTTAAAATGATAATGTCATTATTATAGCTACGTTAGACATCAAATGTAATAATGCAACATGATGACTTTACCCGTAAATGTGAACCAAAGCTAACACATACGTTGAACATTACATATGTGTAAAATGTACAATTTTTTAGATTTTTAAATTTTTTGGTTTCCTTGATTTATGCTATAGATCTGAAAATAAAATTATGTATAAAAATATATCTAAATTTTTATTTCAACTGTACAAAAAATACCTAATTTTCTCACTCACAATAAACTAGCATACATATCTTAAATAAATCTATGTAAAATACACCAATAGATATCATTCTTGAGGTGCGTATTCCACTAATGTCATAAATTCAATATGATATAGATACCTTAAGAATGACATCTATCGATATATTTTACATATATTTATGTAATATATGTATATTATTTATTTGTATAGTGATATGTAAAGTTCAATCATAATCCTTTGTCTTATTTCACATAGGTTTTAGAAAAATATATCATTGAAGTTTTCTTCAAAGTTCGGTATTCATATTTCATTATTATGTGGAACAATAAATGATGACCATTTCATATTGAATTTTGGTATGCATATTTGAGATATTTATTTATTCTAGACTTTCCTTTATCTATTTTCTAATACAAAATAGTATTTATACTTAAATAAATTTAGGGTTTGTATTTGAAACATCCATTATCGATCTTGTATTAATTTTTATAGAATAAAAAAAGGATGCCACTATTGTTTGGCATTTAAGGCACCATGAAACTCAAATAAATTCATTTTGTCTTGTGCTTCAAGACATTAATATTATCCATAGTCATAACAATACATCCCATTTAGTGATATAATTAATATATATCAGTAATTATGAATGTGAATAATACTATTTAGTGATATAATTGATAAATATTATTATATATCATTTATCACTAATGAAATGTGGGTGATCTGGTAAAGTACCTTGGTTCTTCTAATCACCACCTACATTAAAATCTTAGTTTAGTATCGGAGGCTAGATGTGGTTAATCATTAAGTAATCTTGGGCTAATTATGGCTGATCATTGGTATTCTTAGGCCAATAGTGACTAATCATTGGTAGTCTTGGGTTGGTTATGGTTGATCATTGGTAATATTAGGTCAGGTTGTGCCCATTGATGATATTCTTGGGCTGGTCTAGTTATATTCATTCATTGGTATTCTCTTAGGGATTTGGACCCTTGATTGTGTCCCAGACTAATTGGAGATCCAATCAAAAGCCATTGGGATAAGTACCCGTCAACCTTGAGTATTGATCCAAATATATATATATATATATATATATATATATATATATATATATATATATATATATATATATATATATATATATATATATATATATATATATATATATCACATCTATCATGTGAGTTTGTGATTAATGGGTGATGTAAATTCAATGATTTTTTAGTAGAAGAGGATGTGATGAGATGCCTCTCATCCTGCACATGTACGTTTCCATTTTTTTTAACACAACCCCAAATCTATGGAAGTGGAGAGAGAAAGGATGGAAAACATTGAAGGAAAGAATAAAAATAATAGTGAAATATAGTATTTACATAAGTAGAGTGTGAATAGATCTACAGACCCTAATAATTCAACATGCATGTTTTGGAATAGTGGGGTGTATTTTAAGAGTAAGAGTGGTTAGTACAGTCCATTTTATAAAGAGTTTCTAAATTTTTAGTTCAAGCTACACATCAACAATCTTGGAAATAGTTCAGCTTGAGATTTGAAGCAAAGAAGTTTGGCATTTTACCTTTTATTACTCAATTGTAATTTGTAATTTTTTGCTTGTCTTTTGCATTATTTTTTGGCTTGATTTGATAAATTTTAATTGTATTTATATTATTTGATTTTTTTTAAACATTATGTTATATTATATAATTATGTCTATTTTCAAATAATTAAAAGTTAACATATTCACATCATTACAGTTTTCCGACTTTTAGATGTTATTATAAGAATGTCTTAATTGTGTAGAGATATTTTTTTTTTAATTCATAGGTAGTGCATAAAAATTTGTCAAAAATTAGGGTTGCAAGGTCAACTTCAAATCAAAATATCATCTTTGATACTACTTAGAATATTTAATGTGATAACTTTTCAAAAAGATATTGAAGTCCTCTTTCCAATTATGAAATAATTGTTTGACTTAGACACTGTGAACAGAAAACCCTTCTTTAAGGTGGTTGTAATTTTTTTTTTTAAATCTTTTCAATTTCTCAAAAAAATCTTCAATTTGTTAGGAAAAAAAAAGAATAGCCATTCTTTAGATCTTATCACAAGAAATAAATAAATAAAATAAAATAGTTTGTCATTTTAAGCTTACACACATGAAGAAGAAGAATTTGAGTGTAATGGTTCACCTTTTTTTTTTTTTTTTCTCTTCCTTTGATTTAATTCTTGAACAATTCAGCTTTAAATTTTTCCACAAGAAACCCTACACTTCTTATAGTTAAAATTAATATTTTCCCTCTTTTGCATGTCTCTAATAACGTTATATCATATGAAGTAAATTTTAGAATGTTTTTCAACTCTTCCACAAAAAACATAATGTACATATAAAACTAAAAAAATTACAAATAAGAAATCAATGATATGTTTCTTCTTTCAATTATAAGAAATATGAGTGTTTGAGGCTCCTCAATAACATTTTCACCTCTCTCTTATTTCTTGGCTCCTAATCTAATATTAAATAGTAATAAAAAAAGAATTTCTTGAATTCAACATAATATCAAAAGTATATAAAGATGATTTATCTATAAGTAAAACAAAAGTTATCTCTCATTTTCTTATTGACTACACTAACAATGGCATTTACAAAAGGTGGTGACACATGTGACTAATCTACATGTACACTTTAATATTTACACCATCACTTATTACATTTAATATTTTCACCAACATTTATTTAGACTAGGATATAATTAATTATCCTAACATAGACCATCTCTTTTATCTTATTACCATTACAAATTTATAGATATATAGTCTAGAATTTCTTTTCTTTTCTCTTGTTTGTTTTTTAATTTATAAGATCAAAATTACATAAATATCATCATCTTTGCCCATATTTTGGAATACATATAATGGATTACAACTATTGATTAAGCGTACATCCAAATTTGAGCATTCTTTTAGCTAATCAATGATGATTAAGGGGCATCCAATCCATCAAAGTCAGCCATGAAAAATATTGGCCCTATCTAATTGAATCTCCTATGAGGTATCTAGAGGGATTTGTACCTTAGTATATGACCTACAAACCATCAACCATAATCAAGAACTTTTAGAATAGCAATAAACTATATACTATTTCAACCATATTGTCTTTGAATAATAGGGCTATATACATTCCCAAATAAAATTTTGATCAATAGTGGCCTAAATTTCACTTTCACCAACATGCACCTTGTTGGTTGAATATTTTGTCTATCAACGTACTAATAAAAAAAATAGGTCTGATTAGCCAAAGTAGGAAGATTAGTCGTCTAAATTTGCAATTTTATCGCATCAGAAGGAGACTGATCTCTCCTCTCATCAAGGGGAAGTTCCCTGTGGATATGTTATATGTATGTATAAACAAAAAATAATACTCATGGGTAGGACAAGACATCCATCTCTCTTTCTTTAGAGATGATGTGTACAAAATAAAGGAAAAACTCAAAGGAATGATAGAAAGTACTCCTCTTCTTTCAGAAGAACTATTCAGCCAACCAAAAGAATACTCCTAAAAATAAAAGCAGAATGTAACTAAAGGTATGGTAACCAGCAAATCAAGACACAGCACAAAGTCTGCACCTGAAATACTCAAAAGTAATATATGAAAGATGAAGAGAGCACAAAATCTTCTCAAAATTCTTTACACAGCAATATAAAGAAACACATTGAAGGCAGCTATAGGGGCACAAAGTCTCTCCACAGTTGATTCTTTAGGACACCTTCCTGACTAATTTTACTAATCCTGCTTGTTAAATTAATGGAACAAAAAAGATATCATAGCACAAAGTCTAAAAAAGTCCCTTGCTTTCTTATTCCATTAACATAATATGATCAACAGACTGAGCACAAAGTCTCAATGATGCCTCTCAATTTGGGCAGAGTTTCGTTCAGATTGTCAAAAAAGAGATATATTACAATGAAAGAAAGTCCTTTATATAGCCACTTGAAGAAGGACTTAGAAACAGTAATACATCATGATGCATTGGGAAATGTTAGGAATATAGGCTATAACTTTGGGGCATTTTACCCATTTGATCTTTTCAATGTAGATAAACAAGCCACACAATTGAAAGATTGCAACTTTCAATGTCCATCTAGCGATTTGATCTTGTCTTCATCATTCCTCCTTTTCTAGTTAATTGAATCAGGTCCTGGATTCATCCATTGTTTTGTCTTTCCTCACTTTCAGCTGGTTTTGGTCTTAAATTTTGGGAATGCATTTGGGTCTGTGAATTCAAAGGATCAATGGCTATTTCACTGTCTTTAAAATTGACGTTTACATGCCCGTCAATGTGCTCTCAACGGCTAGTTCACTATCCTGAATTTGACATTTTTAGGGGCGTCACCCCTTGGTCTTCTTTCGGCTTTTGGCTTTACATTCTTATAGATTGGACTTGCCCTTTTGGGCCTTGAGAAATGACCTATGTCGAGTCAAAATAGCCTTTCACTTTGACCGCTGAGAGTCCCCCGCAAGGGCACCTGCCCTTTGGGGTCCTTCGACAGCCCTTTGCCTTGGCAGTTCTCACAGACAAATCCCTAGGTTTTCTATTTGAGGCTTCCTTCGGGAAAATGTTTCTCATGGACATTTCCCTGAGGAAAATTCCCACATACAAATCCCTGAGGAAAATTCCCACAGACAAAATCCTGGGGAAAATTCTCGCAGACAAAAAGTCCACAAAAATGTTGACTGTTCTTTGAAAATTTCTTCAAGGTCTTTCGGCCATTTAGAATTCTTTCGGGCTTTTTGTCTGAAGGAATTCCTTCAGATAAAAATCTAAAAGAATTAATTCTTAGTCAAATTTTAAATGCCTTGAATAAATCTAAAAGAATTACCTTTTGGCTTCCTTGAAAAATGACCCTTCTAAAGGGTGCTTTTATTGACTAAGTGTCCTCCGCAAGGGCACTTTCCTTTGAGAAGTCTCTTCTTGCATTGAACTACCCCTTTGAAATTTGACATGGAACCAATCAGTTAAACCAAAAATGGTTCAATCTAATGGTTCAATGAATTAAACAAGCTGATGAACTAAGCATTGAACCAAACATATAAATTTGCCTTTGAACCAACAGTTGAACCATCTCGTTGAACCAATACATTGAACCAAGTTTTGGTTCAACGGTTCAAATAAATCTTTGAAATTTGTCTTCGAACCTATTGTTGAACCTGTAGATGTTGAACTAAAGGATGAACTAAAGAATGAACCAACTGAATGAAATAAAGAGTTGAACCACTTGGTTGAACCAAGCCATTTGAACTATTCCTTTGGTTGAACGTACCATTGAACCTTGAACCTATTGAATTGAGTTTTGGTTCAACGATTCAATGATTCAAGCTACCTTGATTTGGTGAAGTGTCTTGAAGTCAATGAACTAGTTGAAGTGATTGAACTTTGAACCTTGATGAAGCATTTAAATCTTGTCAAAGACATTGAACTTGTTGAACCTTGAACCTGTTGAACCTTTGAACCAAAATGGTTTAATGGTTCAACGGTTCAATGGTTCAAGTCTCTTTTTTGCACTCAGATTCTTATCGATGGAAATTTTTGATTGAACTGAAGCTCTAAACCAATCCCAAAAAATGACCAAGTGTTTGGAAACTGATTCTTTTGACTAAAACCTCTTGCAAAAGCCTTTGAACCTGTATAAATAAACATGCCTGTAGAGCCTTGTAGAAACAAAGTCCGTAGAAATCAACGTGTAAAACCCATTGAACTTGACCTGCAAAGTCTATAAATTTTTTGAGAATCTTGGAATATGAATGTCTAAGACAATTTTTAAAAATGGAAGAGATAATTTTGGTCTATAAGACCAAAATAATTCAAATGTTGTCCCAAAAATGAATGCTACTTTTGGGGGACAATAGTTGGCTCCAATTGGGGAACTTCTGTCAATTGCAAAATGAATTGAAATGAGTAGAATTTAGAATCTCCAGTGTTTTCAAGTGTACCAGTGGGATTTGGAGTCATGCTACCCAAAAAGAAAAAAAGAAAACAAAATAGCATTAAAAACTGTACAAATATACATATATACACAGGCAATAATCAAATACTTCAAGAGTTGAAGTGTTTCAGATGTTTCCCATTGTGGGACAGAGAAAAGAGTGTGCCATCTTGGTAATTCAATAGAAATTTGTTTTCACCCATGTGCTGATGAATTATGAATGGGCCTCTCCAAAGGGAGTCAAATTTTCCATGCATCCCTTTTGGTTCTCTTCTTTTGTCCCACAGCAAGACTTGATCCCCAATCTAAAAATCATGATTTTTGGCCTTCTGATCAAAGAGTTTCTTTACCAAACTTTGATGAATAGAATTTTTTTCCACCACCATGGTTCTCTATTCCTCCAGCTGAGTTAGACACATGATTCTTTTGTCAAGAGAACTCTCATATGTCTTATCTTTAATGGCCTTTGCCAATTTTAAGGCTGGTAACTCTAAGGTGATTGGTATCTCAACATTGATACCGTAAAGAATCTGAAAAGGGGACATACCAATTTCCCTCTTTGGCATGATCCTGTCTGCCCATAGAGCATCAACCAATGCTTTGTGCCATGTCCTTTGATTATCATCTGCTAGTTTTTTGATAATAGTTACCAAATTCTTATTGTTGGAATTAGCTTGTCCATTCCCTTGTGGAAAATAATTAGAAAAATGAGAGAGCGTAATTCCATAATGAAAATAGAATTGCATAATCTCTTGAGAGGTGAAACAAGTTGCATTATCAGTAACAATTTTGAGTGGAACTCCAAACCTGGAAATGATATTCTCTTTGAGGAAGTTGCATACAACTTTTGAAGTAGCATGCTTAGTTGGGATTGCTTCTACCCACTTGGTGAAATAATCAGTTGTTGTAAGGACATAATCATGTCCAGCACTTGAAGATGGGTTTATTGTTCCAATAAAATCAAGTTCCCATTATTGGAAAGGTTCCTCTATGATTACTGGCTTGAGAGGCAGGGCAGCCAACTTGGGTCTTCCAACAAATTGTTGGCAAAGTTCACATTTCTTCACCCACTTATGTGCATCTTGAAAAAGAGTCAGCCAGTAATACCTGGCTCACAAAATTTTGTGAATAGTCATAGGAGCATAAAAATGTCCTCCATAGGCTAGATTATGGAAATATTTCAAGAGCTGGGTTTGTTGTTCTTTATCTACACAGTGCAGTAAAACTCCATCTATGCTTCTCTTGTATAGACCGTTATCCCAAAAGACAAAATTGGCAGCTTTCAACCTGATAGTCCTCCTTTCTTTGTACAAAAAATGAGCATGACATTCACCATAAGTTAGAAAATAAGAAATATCTAAATACCATTCATTGGTAGTGGAGACAAAAAGGACTGTTGGCATCTTTTCCACTTCAACTTCTTCACACTGTGTATCTTTTGGCTTATTGTCAGCCATTAATTGGCAAAGGCCTTTACTCTGACCAGCTTTGTTGGCTTGATATCTAGATCAAATTCTTGGATAATTGCAATCCAATTACCTCTCTTTGTGTTAAACTCTTGCTAAGTTAATATAGACTTGACTGTAGTGTCAGGAACTAAGGCAGTAGTATGAGAATTCAAAATATAGAAGCAAAAATGTTTGACTACTTTTACCAACGCATAAGTGTGCTTCTCTATATTTGAATACTTCATTTCATGGTTTTTGAGAGGGAAACTCATGAAATATATGGGGGATTCCATACCTTCTTTATCCTGTTGAACAAGAATCGTTGAAAGAGTATGCTCAGACGCATAGTTGTATATGATGAAATCTTTGTGGTAATCTGGACAAACCAAGGTAGGGGTGTGAGTAATGGTGACCTTGATATCTTGAAATACTGATTTACCTTATTTAGTCCAGTTGAAGGTAGTTTTCCATTTCATCATGTTCACAATGTGTCTTGTCTTCTCAGTGAATTCAGAAATAAATCTCTATAAGAAATTCACTTTTTTGAAGAAAGAGTGAACAACATTTTTACTTGTAGGGAAAATTCAGCTCTTGAATAGATTTGACTCTATCTGAGTCAATCTTTATGCCTTCTTTGGACATAATGTGTCCAAGGAGTTTCCCTTTTGTCACTCCAAAAATAGACTTCTTAGGATTCAAAGAAATACCATTCTGCCGGCAGCACTCCAACACTTGTTGTAAGCGGTGTACATGATCAGATCTATGCTTTGAAAAGACAGTTAAATCATCAAGATATACCACTATGAATTTGCCAATCTCATCTTTGAAAGCCATGTCCATAGCTCCCTGAAAGGTAGCACCAGCATTTATTAAGCCAAAAGGCATTCTTTTATATGCAAATATACCCCAAGGTGTGATGAATGCAGTCTTGTGTTGGTCAGCTTCAGCAACTTCAACTTGATTATAACCTGAGAAGCCATCCAGCATTGATAACATTTATGATCCTGTTACTATTTGAAGCACTTAGTCCATGATTGGCAAAGGGTAATTGTCTTTCAGAGATGACTGATTCAGATTCTAGAAATCTACACAAATATGAATTTTGCCATTCTTTTTCCTTACATGCACTATGTTCACAATCCATGTATAATAATGGATTGGGCAAATAATTCTAGCATTTAACATTTTCTGTATCTCAGACATAATAGTACCTAAAATTTTTGGATTGTATCATCTAGATTTCTGCTTGTAGGCCATTGAATCAGCCTTGAGAGGAATATGATGGCAGATTTCATCAGGTCTAAGAGACTTCAGGTCTTCATATGAATATGCCAAGACATCAATGTATTGACGAAGCAAAGAGGTAAATTTGAATCTTTCTTCAGGTGTGTAGCACTTACCAATGTTGACCATCTTGGGATTTTCTTTGTTGGTCAGATTTACTTGGTCAAATCCCTAAGAGAAATTCAAATCTGTTTGTTGTTGTTTGATGAATCTATCATGCTTGTCAAACAGCTTCTCAAGAGAAACTAGGCCTTTATAAATTTTATTTCTTTTCAGCTGTATGAATTCCTCATTTACATCTAAAATAAATTCAAAAAAAGATTTAGACTTTTGAGATTCGCTGCCTTCAACATACAGTTGTTCAAAATTGTCTTTTCATTCCAAGAAAGTAACGATCTGATGATCATCATTGAATATTTGCCAATGATCAGCATTATCAGGAACACTTGGTCTATAGACCAGCTCAATGGTATACTTGGCTTCTTCAAAATCTGAATGAGGAACTAAGAGAGTTCCTAAAATAGCAAGTGCATCAGTTCTATCATTAGACTCTCTAGGAATGGCATAAATATTGAAAGCATCAAAGCTTTCAATTTGGTCCCAAACCAAGTTATGATAGTGGCGTAGCCTCTCATTCTTGGTCTGATATAGATTTCTCACTTGACATACCACTAATTCAACATCCCCTTTGGCATGAAGAAACTTGATGCCTCTTTTTTTAGCATCCTTCATGCCTAGCAACAACAATTCATATTTAGTTGTATTGTTAGTGTTGCTGAATTGTAATTTATAGGATGAAGGAAACATATCTCCTTGAGGAGATATCAAGACAATTTCAGCTCTAGAACTAGTAGAAGAATAGCTACCATCAAATTCCAAAGTCCAAATTTCATTAGACACTGACTTTACTTCAGACTTTCCCTCATTAGAGATAGAGGGTCTTTCTTCATGATCTGTATATAAAAAGTAATTACCCATACCTACGGATTCAAAAAGGATTTGAGCTTCAGGAGCTGATGTCTTGGTAACTACATACTTTGCTTCCTTTTCAGGAAGTAATCTTTTCATCACGCCTTGAATAGGGATCCTTGCCTCAAATAAATCCATGTTCAGTTCTCCTCCCACATCCTTATAGAAATTCTATCCAAGCAAAATGCCATAAGATGCTGGGACGTCAGCCACCAAGATAGTCATCTTAATCCTCTTGTCTAGAAAGGCTACGAATGTAAATTGGGCATCTTTGATTTGCCTTAGCAATGGTACTTGCTTTTTCTCCATGGAGAAACATCTCCCAAATGTCTTGGTCAGTGTGAGACCAAGAGACTCAACAACTTTAGCAGGCATAACATTGTCAGATGCACCTGAGTCTATAATATAGTTACTCAGCTTGTGGCCATTGATTAACAGGGAAACATAGAAGGGTTCTATTTTTCCAAGAGCAGTTGGGGGAGTAATGATCAGATTATTTGGAATAGGCGTATTCTTTGGAAAATCAAGAATTACTTTTTTAGCCTTTTGTCCTGCAGGGATGGTCTAATTTTTAACATATTGAACTAGCTTATTCAGTTGATCTAGATTAGACTGCAAGTATTCAAATTTAGACATCTATATTTTTGTCTTTTTGACATGATCAATTATGTCAAATCTCTTAATCGAGCTAGGTACAGAGAAAGGTAATTTGGCTTTCTAAGTTTTAGGAGGAATGGGAAGTGGGCTAGTTTGTGAATTAGGAGTAGAAAGTGAAGGTGAAATAGATGTATTTACCTTTTGGGTGATTACTGGATCTTTTGGCTAAAAAGGCAGATTAGTCCCACGCTTGACAATTGTGACTGTTGGTTGTGGTTGCTCTTCTATCTTCTATTTATTAGCCTGTTGGACTGATTGATTTTTGGATCTAATAAACACTGCATATGATCCATCTAAAGCTTCTCCTTTGCTTCTGGGTTCATCCTGGTAATTCATAAAACCAATGTGGGAGTCACTAGTTGATTCTTCTTGATTTTTTTCAATGATATCAGCATCATTTTCTTGATTTAATTTAGGCTAGAAAGAAAATTTTGATTCTACTTCAAGGTATCCCATTGCTAAATTGGTTGGAGGAGCTTCCAAGGCAAGTTTTCCTTGTGGGGGAGGAAGGCAATTTTATTGCCCTTGGTTCCTAGCAACATTGCCCTAATATGACTGATTTGGGAATGTCCTTCTGTATGTAGGAGTAGAAGACATTCCTTGAGCCATTTGCTTTTTAAGAGCAAGCAACTCATTTGTTAATTTCTGCACCATTGGATCTATGGTACTTTTAGATGCAAATTTAGAAGATGATGAAGCTCTATTTCTATTTGGATCTCTTCTTATTTTCCCTGCTAAGATGAGATCGTCTTCTACTTCAGTGGCCAAAAGTTGATATGTAATGAGATCTATTTGACCAGCACGTCTCAAGAGGAAATTGACTTTAGGTAGCTGAGAATTAATGAAAAATCATTTGAGATTTTCAGCTGTAGGTTGAGCAATGATAGGAATTATGTTTCTCAATTTATCAAATTTAGCTATGAATTCTCTCATAGGCTCATATGGCTCTTTCTTCATCTGTGTAAGTTGAGCTAGAAGTTTATGTGCATCTTCTATAGGTTTGAATTTGGCTTCAAACTTAGCTTTAAGGGTATTCCAATCAGTCACAGACTGAGCCTATAAATGGTAAAACCAATCTGTAGTAGCACCTTGTAGTGTTTCAGCAAAAAGCCTAACTGCTACATCTTCAAATTCTACTCCGATTACTCCATAAGCTATACTGAATGCTGTAATGTGTTCATCAGGATGAAATTTCTCATCACAATAGAATTTAGGGAAATTCTTCCTAGAACTTCATGGAAGCTCATGAAGAGGGGAAGTAAGATTGAGAGGACCAAAAGCATTACCCTAGGGGCCTTGAACTACCATTATAGGATTCTAAAAAGGAGGGATAACAAATCTCAAAGGGGTAATTATAGGCACATATTTATCAACAGTAGAAGTAGATACTTCATCTGGTAATGGAGATCTGAATTTAATAGGATGGAAGCTCTTGGTTTGTTGGAGATGAGATGGTGAAGGAAACATATCAAAATCACTTTGTTGTACCAGCTCGAACACATGATCAATGATACCTTTAGCCCTTTGGCTTTGTGTATACCTTGAATCTGCCAGATTGTAAAACAAAAGTGGAAAAGAATTGACCTTGCTTCGGTTAAATCTTGAGGCTTTAAACTGTGCATTCTTTCTCTATGAGTGTGGAGGTGAATGAATAGGCTATAAATGGATAATGGGTATTTCCCCAGCGGAGTCACCAAAAACTATTGGTTGAATATTTTGTTTATCAACATACTGATAAACAAAATAGGTCTAATTAGCCAAAGTGGGAAGATTAGTCATCTAAATGTGCAAGTTTATCACATCAGAAGGAGACTGCTCTCTCCTCTCATCTAGGGGAGGTTCCTTGTGGATATGCTATATGTATGTATAAATAGAAAATAATACTCATGGGTAGGACAAGACATCCATCTCTCTTTCTTCAGAGATGATGTGTACAAAATAAAGGAAAAAGTCAAGGGAATGATAGATAGTACTCCTCTTCTTTCAGAAGAACTATTTAGCCAACCAAAAGAATACTCTTGAAAATAAAAGCAGAATGTAACTTAAGGTATGGTAACCAGCAAATTGAGACACAGCACAAAGTCTGCACCTGAAATACTCAAAAGTAATATACGAAAGATGAAGAGAGCACAAAGTCTTCTCAAAATCCTTTACACAAAAATATAAAGAAACACACTGAAGGCAGCTATGGGGGCACAAAGTCTCTCCATAGTTGATTCTTTAGGACACCTTCCTGAATAATTTTACTAATCTTGCTTGTTAAATTAATGAAACAAAAAATATATCACAGCACAAAGTTTGGAAATGTCCCTTGCTTTCTTATTCCATTAATAGAATATGATCAACAGACTGAGCACAAAGTCTCAATGATGCCTGTCAATTTGGGCAGAGTTTCATTCAGATTGTCAAAAAAGAGATATATTACAATGAAAGAAAGTCCCTTATATAGCCACTTGAAGAAGGACTCAGGAATAGTAATACATCATGATGCATTGGGAAATGTTAGGAAGATAGGCTAGAACTTTGGGGCATTTTACCCATTTGATCTTTTCAATGTAGATAAACAAGCCACATAATTGAAAGATTGCAACTTTCAATGTCCATCTGGTGATTTGATCTTGTCTCAATCGTTCCTCCTTTTCTGGTTAATTGAATCGGGTCCTAGATTCATCCATTGTTCTATCTTTCCTCGCTTTCAGCTAGTTTTGGTCTTGAATTCTGGGAATGCATTTGGGTCTATGAATTCAAAGGATCAATGGCTATTTCACTATCTTTAAAATTGACATTTACATGCCCGTCAATGTGCTCTCAACAGCTAGTTCACTGTTCTAAATTTGATGTTTTCAGGGGCGTCACCCCTTGGTCTTCTTTCACCTTTTGGATTTGCATTCTTCTAGATTAGACTTGCCCTTTCAAGCCTTAAGAAATGACCTATGTCAAGTTAGAATAGCCTTTCACTTTGACCTCCAAGAGTCCCCCACAAGGGCACCTACCCTTCGGGGTCCTTTGGCAGCCCTTTGTCTTGGTAGTTCCCATGGACAAATCCCCAGGTTTTCTATTTGAGGCTTCCTTCGGGCAAATGTTTCCCGTGAACATTTCCTCAAGGAAAATTCCCATGGACAAATCCTTGGGGAAAATTCCCACGAATAAAATCCCAGGGAAAATTCCCACAGATAAAAAGTCTGTAGAAAAGTTGACTGTTCTTTAAAAATTCCTTTGGGGTCTTTCGGCCATTTAGAATTCTTTCAGGCTTTTTGTCTGAAGGAATTCCTTCAGACAAAAATTTGAAAGAATTAAGTCTTAGTCAATTTTTAAATGCCTTGAACAAATCCAAAAGAATTACCTTTCATCTTCCTTGAAAAATGACCCTTCTGAAGCGTGCTTTTATTGACTAAGTGTCCTCCGCAAGGGCACTTGTCCTTTGAGAAGTCTCTTCCTACATTGAACTGCCCCTTTGAACTTTGACGTTGAACCAATCAGTTGAACCCAAAATGGTTCAAGCTAATGGTTAAATGAATTAAACAAGCTGATAAACTAAGCATTGAACCAAACATATAAATTTGCCTTTGAACCAACAGTTGAACCATCTCGTTGAACCAATACATTGAACTAAGTTTTGGTTCAACGGTTCAAATAAAGGTTTGAAAAATGTCTTCGTACCTACTATTGAACTTGTAGACATTGAACTAAAGGATGAATTGAAAGAATGAACCAACTGAATGAAATAAAGAGTTGAACCACTTGGTTGAACCGAGCCATTTGAACTGTTCCTTTGGTTGAACCTGCCATTGAACCTTGAACCTGTTGAACCAAGTTTTGGTTCAACGCTTCAATGGTTCAAGCCTCCTTGATTTGGCCAAGTGTCTTGAAGCTGATGAACCAATTGAAGCGATTGAACTTTGAACCTTGATGAAGCGTTTAACTCTTGCCAAAGACGTTGAACTTGTTGAACCTTTGAACCAAAATGGTTTAATGGTTCAACGATTCAATGGTTCAAGTCTCTTTTTTGCACTCAGATGCTTATCGATGGAAATTTTTTATTGAACTGAAGCTCTGAACCAATCCCAAAAAATGAACAAGTGTTTGGAAACTGATTCTTTTGACTGAAACCTCTTACAGAAGCCTTTGAACCTGTATAAATAAACCTGCCTGTAGAGTCTTGTAGAAACAAAGTCCGTAGAAATCAACATGTAAACCCATTGAACTTGACATGCAAAGTTTGTAAATTTTTTGAAAAGCTTGGAAAATGAGGAATCTAAATGTCTAGGACAATTTTTAAAAATGGAAGAGATAATTTTGGTCTGTAAGACCAAAATAATTCAAATGTTGTCCCAAAAATGAATGCTACTTTTGGGGGACAACACACCTCATTCAAAAAATAATCTCATTATTAGTGGAGTTAGAGGCATTTAGGACTAGTAATGCATTGGGACTATGAATTGTCTTAAAATTCATTATATTTAGACTCCATGCAGTGATAGTCTTCCTTTTATTCCCCAAAATCCTGTAGCACCTCTTCTCTGAAGATTCATTTATGTCCTATTAAAGTGTTGTAAATTAAGAAATTAATATTACTTCTAAACTTATGCATTTTGGAAGATATTATAAATCAATTAGTGTTTTTAGCAGAAATCAGAGGTTGTTTACGTCAAAGCATACATTTTTATAACCTTTATTTTTTGTCCCTAGTGTATTTTCCCCATGTAATTGATATGTTGTGAGATTATTTTATTTGGAATAGGTCTATTGGTTAAAATGGGACAAAGAAGAGGATATTAGCTTCAGCCCACCAAATAATGAAAAATGAAAATGATGTGAATAATAAGAAATATAAAGTGAAGCGTTGAGTTTCAATGTATCCCAATGTTGTATTTAATAAGTGCACAGAGTGCCAAGACCCTATGGGAGGTAAAAGGTAGATTTGATGGATTGATGGATGGATGGATTAAAGACATATATAATTATTTAATATGCATAGTTGATAGCTTAATAATATGTACCACTAACAATATAATAATTATGTGTAAGACAAAATAATTGAAATAATATTTGAAAATATAATGCAAAATTACATGTCCTTAGTAGGATGCTCCTCTCTAGTGAAAAGCTCTTGCATTCCTTTTTCAAATGAAAATAATCAAAATTATGGTTAAAAATAGAGAGACCCCAATTTTTATAATGAAAAAGAAATCCATCTACATCATAGAACATACTGAAATCTCCATAGTCAATACCACGTCACTAACCAAATTTTTTAAATTACCTTAAATTAACCCAAAGAATAGAGAGGAGATTAATTTAAATCTAAACAGCTTAAAAGTAAAGTTGAAGAATTCAAGTTTGAAATTTGTTGCATATCTACCATTACCCAAAGCTTTGAAATTTCTAAGAATCAACCACCCAAATGATAAAAAGAAGAATTTAAATCTCTGTACAACTATAAATAAAATTCAAGCATTTAAGTTTAAATCCATGACATTCTCCTTGGCTTTTCCATTTCTATGAATCAAAAATCCAAAGAACAAAAATAATAATTGAAATCTCTACACAACTCCAAATCAAAACAAGTATATGTTGAAAGAGTTTAATTAATTGACAAATCCAAATAACCTTTAGAATAATATAGAATATACAAACATAAAAAACTACACCCATATAGAATAAAGAAAATCAAATTTTCCGACCCCTATGATAAATCAAATAATGATCTAAATTTATAAATCATAAGACCTAAATTTATTTTAGCAAAAATAAAGAGCACACTACTTGTATATATTTAATAGAGTTTATAAATAAAAGGGATTGCATAATGGAGAGAGAATTGATTCAGTTAGAATTAATCAATATTTTAAGGTATGATATGAACTTACACATATATCATATATTCTTAAGGAAACCAATAAAAGCCCAAGCTATTTATTTCACATCTATTGGGAACAAAGATAAGGGATAGAAGGCATGCCTTTAAGGGTCCTACTCCTGTCTATAGTTATCCAAGGATGTCCTCCCACTATCGTGTTCTTCCTTTGATTTGATGGCAACTAAAATTATGACCTATCATATATTTGTAGGATTTGATTATCTATAAAATTGTAAGCTGTCTCAATTTGTTTTAGGCATGTTAGGGGTTTAATGTACTATTTACATTATGATAAATCTAAGCAGTCAACATTGTCAAACTACTATCAAATTCTATGTCATACCAATCATACAAAAGTTATTTTTCAAAAAATTAAACATTATATACTTTATGTGAATGAAAATATGGAAATGCTCATTAGCATTTTTACAAGCTATTCCAACCAATAATAGTTAAGTTAGATTGGCATATAACTTTTTAATAGTATCATGATAGAACACAATCAAAAAATCTAATAAAACTAAGCCTAAAAATCATTGTCACACCTAAAATCATTGTCTATTAAGCATAGGATATACTAAGAGGGGGGGTGAATCAGTATATCATATATCTTATAAAACTTTCCCTTAATCAAATTCCACTTAACCAAACATTCAAGATATGCAATAAAACTAAAACAATAAACACACCACAAGATAGAGAGAGACCAGATATAATGTGAAAACCCAATGTGGGAAAAACCATGGAGAACAATCTCAAGTATATGAATGAGCACCAACTCAAACAATATTCACAAGCACCAACTTGTAGGAGCACCAACCCCTTTGCTTAGCACCAACACAAAAACTATTCATGAGCACCAACCCATAGGAGCACCAACCCCTTTGCTAAGCACCAACATAGCAACAATTAATGAAAACCAACCCACAAGAGCACCAACCCCTTTGCTGAGCACCAACATAGTAACAATTCATGAGCACCAACCCATAGGAGCACCAACCCCTTTGTGTATACCACACAACTATCTCTCAATGTTGCTATCTCAATAAATGATAGTTCATTACAACATCTCTTTCCTCTCTCTCACCTTTGCTCTTCTAAGCTAGATATAACAAATACAAATCATATTCACCTCTCACAAATACTCTTCTAAGTTAGATATTACTATCTCAAATCAAACTCTATCTCACACATTACAATTGGATTCTCAAGCCTTTATTTATAGCTTTCCAAATGACCTTTGGCCTTCCCCCTTTGTGACCATTCAATCCTCATGGAAATTGGTGTCAAACTTGCATGACCCTTCATATCCTTGCCTTTGAAAATTCATGTGGTGACCCTTCATGAGCAAAAACGTCCTTCCCTCTTTTGTCTTTACCTTGGTGACTTTTCATATTCCTTGAAGTGTCCCTTCATGAGAAATTGTGCCCTTCCTCTTTTGTCTTCACTTGGTGACTCTTGGAATTCCCCAAGATGACTCTTCATGGGAAAATGCATCCCATTCTTCTTTTGTCTTTACCTCATGAATCTTTGACTTCTCCATGGGCCCTTCTTTTGTCTCATATGCAACCAAAAATATATCCATTAATATTAAATAAATATTAACACACATTAGCCAAGATATATCTATTACAAACATTATTAAATGCAATGGGGCCTTTATCACCAATAATGATAGACCTTTGACATCAATGACAATATTTCCAATAATCTCCCCCTTTGTCATTGATGGAAAACTCAATCCTAAAACTGCCACATCTTGTCACCTACACATACTGTCATCTAAAAACATATAGTAACTCCCCCTTATTATAGCAACCTATACCTATTTTTTCACTTTTACCTATACCTTTTATTCTCCCCCTTTGACATCAATGGCAAAGGGCCTACTTGGAGCTAACACTTAGCTCCCCCTCAACTAATGTTGAACCTCAATGGTAGGAAGTAAAGGAAATTACTTCCAACTTCTCTCACAAATACTCAAATGTGTCTTTTGGTAGTGCCTTTGTGAAAATATCTACAATCTGCTCTGTAGTACTAATATATTCCATCTTAACCTATTGATCTGCAACCTGCTCTCTCAAGAAATGATATATAATGGGAATATGTTTTGTTCTTGAATGCATTACTAGATTTTTTGAAATATTTATAGCACTTGTGTTATCACAAAAAATGGAAATAGGTTCATCATACTTTACCTTGATAGCTTCCAAAGTTTGCTTCATCCAAAGCACTTGAGTACAACACAATACTTCTACAATATATTTTGCTTCAGCTGTAGAAAGTGATACTAAATTCTACTTCTTGCTTAGCCATGATACTAAGCTATCACCAAAGAAGAAATCTCCTCCACTTGTACTCTTTCTATCATCCAAGCACCCTGCCCAATCTAAATCTGTATAAGCAACCAAAGTGAAATCTTTACCTGTGGGATACCATAATCCATAATCCAATGTCCCCTTGATATATCAAAATATTCTTTTCACCAACTGAACATGACTATCTCTTGGAGATGACTGATATCTTACAACCATACCTACTATGTGCATCATGTCTAGCCTTGATGCTATCAAATATAAAAGACTACCAATCATAGATCTATACAAAGATTGATCTATAATAGGTGAATCTTCATCCTTGCTCACCTTATTTCTTGTACACATAGGTTTGCCAACTGGTGCACAATCCTCAAAACCAAATTTATTCAACATTTCCTTAGCATATTTACTTTGAGATATGAAAATTCCTTTATTTGATTGAAATATTTATAATCCTAAGAAAAATGATAATTCTCCAAGCATAGACATCTCAAATTCTTTTTGCATTCTATCAAAAAATTCTTTTGTCATCTTTTCAATAATTCCTCCAAAAATGATATCATCAACATATACCACAATAATAAATTAATGTTTACCTTTTGTTTTGATGTAAATATTACTATCAGCAAATCCTCTCTTGAATACTTGATCTTGCAAGTACTTATCAAGTCTTGCATACCAAGCTCTGGGAGCTTGTTTTAATCCATATAATGCTTTCTTCAATCTGCATACATGGTTACTAATATTTGAGAGAATAAATCCTTCAAGCTACTCAATGTAGACCTCTTCTTCAAGATTCCCATTTAGGACGGTAGATTTGACATCCATCTGAAATACTTTGAAAATTTTAAACACTACATATGCAAGAAACATTCTAATAGCTTCTAACCTTGCCATAGGTGTAAAAGTTTTTTCAAAATCTATTCCCTCAATCTGAGCATATCAATCTTGCTTTATTTCAGGTTACTTCTCTATTTTCATTCAACTTATTTCTATAAACCCATTTTGTTCCTATCACATTATGATCTTTTGGTTTAGGAACTAATTCCCAAGTATCATTCTTTTCTATTTAATTTAATTCTTCATTCATAGCCTTAATCCAATTCTCATCATGTCTAGCTTTTGAAAAAGTTTTAGGCTGAATTTTAGATAACAAAGAGAAATTAACTTGCTCAAATTCACTTACCATCATTCTTCTGGTGCAAATTCCTTCTTTTATGTCCTCGATGATGTCACTTTCATTATGATTTCTCTGAATGTATTTGGATGGAGTCTTGGTTTCCTTTTTCTCCTTCTCCTTCTCCTCATCTTCATCTGATTCTTCAAAGCCTTCCTCTTCAATGATTTAAAGAGTGTCTACTGGATCACTGATTTTTTTGTGTTCTATCTTATTCTATCCTGACACTTGCACTTTCAACAATTTTCCTGGTTCTTTTTTAATAACATGTATAAGCTTTACTTTTTCAAGAATAACCAATAAATATACCTTCATCTACTCTGGATTCAAACTTACCAAGTTTTTCATCGGTTCTTTTTATGAAGTATTTGCTACCAAAAACTTTGAAATAATCAACTATTGTTGGTTTGTCTTTCCATAGCTCATAAGGAGTCTTTTCAATGTTGACTCTTAATAAAGCTCTATTCTAAATATGCACTAATGTACCAACTACCTCTCTCCAATACTTATCTACTATCTTGGATTCATTTAGCATTATCCTCACCATCTCCTGAACTCTTCTATTTTTTTGTTCAACTACTCCATTTTGTTGTGGAGTTCTAGCTACTAAATAATGTCTCTTTATTCCATGATCTTCATAAAACTCAATAAATTAACCTGAAATGAATTCTCCTCCTCGATCTGATCTTAGACACTTAATCTTCAAATTAGTTTCATTTTCAACTAATGCTTTGAATGCTTTGAACTATCTAAAAGCTTCTGGTTTTTTATTTAAAAACATTACCCAAGTCATACGTAAAAAATCATCAATAAGCAACATGAAATATTTATCACCTTGAGGGCTTTGAGTCCTCATAGGTCCATATAGGTCAATGTGAACAAGCTCTAGTATCTGATTGGTCGAGTACTCTTTTATTTTGAACCACCTTCTAGTCTACTTCCCATGCTGACAAGGTCCACAAAGTGTGTTAGATGGCTTTGTAATCTTTGGAAGATTCCTGACTACTTGCTTTTTGCTAATGTTGACAAGATTTTTAGAATTTATGTGCCCCATTCTCTTATGCCATAGCTAACTTTATTCAATCTAACTCAAACAACATTTTTGACCTTTGATGTCTAATAGCATATACAATTTATTACCTAATCTCTGAGCATCTACAACCAATATATATAAATCTTTTCTTCTAATTTCATAACCTTCTACATAAAAATTTAGTGTGTGCCCCTGATCACACATTTTACTCACATTCAAAATATTATGCTTAAGACCTTCTACATATAAAACATTTTTAATTTTAGTTCTACTATTATCTAAACTTAGTGTACCTTTTCTAGCAATTTTGGCAGTAGTATTGTCTCCAAATTTCACTATGCCACCATTGATCTTCTTTAAGGTTATAAACTTGCTCTTGTATCTTGTCATGTGCCTCAAACATTCACTATCAATGAGCCATGGCTTTTCTTCATTTCTTGCATGCAAAGCTATCTGGACCAACATAGAATCTTCAGGTTATTTCTTCTGCCATGTCTGAACCTTTTTCTTGATGAATGGAGCCTTGAAACCCTGGTCCTTTTTAACTGACTCAAACATGCTTCTATAATACTAAGCTATGTGTCCAAAGTTGTTACACTTGTAACAAATTATGGCCTCTTCATCAAAGCTTAAAAGAGGAGCAAAAGAGTTGTAGTTTTTGCTTGACTCTACATGACTTTCCTTTTCCTTATTTCTAAGATTGTTCGCTCTTTTTCTACATTCTAATTTCTTATGACCATATCCATTACAATAAAAATAGTAACCATAAGAATAGGACATGTTTGTGTATCTCTGACCTGATTGCCTTTTGTAGTTTTGTTCCCTCCAGGCTTCTTTGTTTGAGATGACCTCTGTATTCTTCACTTCTTCCCTCCTTATTTCTTCTTTTGTAAGAACTTCAACATAGCTCCTTTTCTTTTCAAAATTGATACCTGTCTTATCTAATATTTCCTTTTGGCTTTCTAATATCTTATTCAGCATATTAGTGTTATTCTCAAATTTTGAATCATTGGTTGATCTATCATTGATTACTTTATTTGTTTTATCAAGATATGATTTTAAATAAGAAATTTTAGTAACATACCTTTCACATTATTCTCTTACTATTTTTAATGGTGTTTTTATATCTTCTTCATTCTTCTTGGCTTCTTCAAAGTGTGCTTGTAGATCTTCAATTATCTCCTTTGATTCCTTTTCATTTTTCTCGACCTGGCGCTTCAATCTTCAATTTTTATTTTCAATAGATTTTAACTCTTCTAAGGCACAAAGGAGTTCTCCTTCCAAATTCACTTCAGCTTCATCCTCTTCTTCTTCTTGATCAACTATTCTTTTGCTTGTAGAGGCACCTTCATGTATGGCCATCTTGTGCTTTCCCGATCTACCTTCAAGCTGTAAATTTTTTTCAAAAGGAACTAGCTCTAATACCAATTGTTAAGCATGGGATATACTAAGGGGGGGTGAATCAGTATATCATATATCTTATAAAACTTTCCCTTAATCAAATTCCACTTAACCAAACATTCAAGATATGCAATAAAATTTAAATAATAAACACACCACAAGATAGAGACACCAGATATAATGTGTAAACCCAATGTGGGAAAAACCATGGAGAACAATCTCAAGTATATGAATGATCACCAACTCAAACAATATTTGCAAGAACCAACTTTCAAGAGCACCAACCCCTTTGTTGAGCACCAACACAACTATTTATGAGCACCAACCCACAGGAGCACCAACCCCTTTGCTGAGCACCAACATAGCAATAATTCATGAGCACCAACCATAGGAGCACCAACCCCTTTTCTAAGCACCAACACAACAACAATTCATGAGCACCAACCCACAGGAGCACCAACCCCTTTGTGTATACCACACAACTATCTCTCAATGTTGTTATCTCAACAAATGATAGTTCATTACAACATCTCTTTCCTCTCTCTCACCTTTGTTCTTCTAAGCTAGATATAAAAAATACAAATCATATTCACCTCTCACAAATGCTCTTCTAAGTTAGATATTACTATCTCAAATCAAACTCTATCTCACACATTATAAATGGCTTCTCAAGCCTTTATTTATAGCTTTTCAAATGACCTTTGGCCTTCCCCCTTTGTGACCCTTCAATCCTCATGGAAAATGGCACCAAACTTGCTTGACCCTTCATATCCTTGCCTTTAAAAATTCATGTGGTGAACCTTCATGAGTAAAAATGTCCTTCCCTCTTTTGTCTTTACCTTGGTGACTTTTCATATTCCTTAAAGTGTCCCTTCATGAGAAATTGTGCCCTTCCTCTTTTGTCTTCACTTGGTGACTCTTGGAATTCCCCAAGATGACTCTTCATGGGAAAATCATCCCATTCTGATTTTTTCTTTACCTTGTGACTCTTTGACTTCTCCATGGGCCCTTCTTTTGTCTCATATGCAACCAAAAATATATTCATTAATATTAAATAAATATTAACACACATTAGCCAAGATATATCTATTATAAATATTATTAAATGCAATGGGGCCTTTATCACCAATAATGCTAGACCTTTGATATCAATGACAATATTTCCAACATTTTCATGGGTCCAAGTAGGTGTTTCCTAATAGACCTTGTACAAAACCATAGACTAGGTTCTTTATATATGCCTTTAATTACATACTACCAAGTATAAGATGAACCTTTACAATCAATCACAAATTTACAAAGGATAAGAATTCTAATAAAATATTATACCCTAACCAACCTATATATCTATGTCAAGTGTCATAATCTTAAGTAGTAAAATTTTGGAAACTTCATAGCCAAGCCTCAATTTCACAACCTCAGGAGGCATACTAAACATCACCAAAAAGACTGATGTGGCATATAGGCCATCCAAGGAAAATTTACTGACCAAAAAAAAAACCAACCTAACTAGATATGAGAATTAGAGAGAAATTAGATCCTACATAACCACACAAAGAACTGTAAAATTATACATTTATAGGTAAATCTCAAAAAGATGTATAAATAAAAACAAACAATAAAAAACAAAATCAGATACCTCCATATTTGCATGAGAAAGAACAAAAAAAATAGAATAAATCCAACCCACTTTGTAGTTGAAAATGAAATAAAGCTTTGATCCCCTATCCTAACCCTTATCCCTAACTAACTAAAACAAGAATAAACACTCATCATTGTAAACAAATCAAATAAACTCATCTGTGTCTAAAGGAAAATTTAATGAAATATTAAGGCTTCTTGGAAGTATGAATTATTATTTATACACTAATCAAATAAGGGGTTAAAGGAGTCACACTATAATTAATAATATGGTAGGTAATTTTGAGTTTTTATGTACTTCAATAAATGAAAAACACATGTAGATACATCAGAGTAAATTCTATTCTACACAATCATAAATATTGCAACTATACAAATGCATTGAATTTAATTAGATTTTCAATTCAAATAAAAATCTAAAACCTTGTATTGGGTTTTTAAAATAGACTCACCACAATGTCTATCACCGTTTATATCAAGTTTGTATCCCATGTTGTAATCATAGGTTTAATAAAAATATTAAAAAAATTAAACAAGGAAGAA
Organism: Torreya grandis; assembly: GCA_037957365.1. Lineage (NCBI taxonomy): Eukaryota > Viridiplantae > Streptophyta > Pinopsida > Cupressales > Taxaceae > Torreya > Torreya grandis. The sequence continues at coordinate 1,966,567 of JARHVA010001713.1, forward strand.
AGGAAGGTTCCCAAAGCCAATGGCCACTTACCACTTTTTTTTTAAAATGTGATAGTTGTAAATTTTATTTTTGAATGATAAAGTTTTAATAATTGAGAAATATAGCTTCTGTAAAATTTAGAATTAAATTTTTGATTCATATGTTACCAACATCTGTTACCACTAGAAGAATAGGAGGACCTAAATGAAAATTTATGTTTAATAAGGTGCTCTAATACATCTGAATTATAGATAACATCATCATTAACCAACTTGTATCCATCTTTTTCATCTGTACATTATAAACATTCTCACATATCTAAGTATATATGTAAGAGAAAAGTGGAAAAAATGATAAAAATTCCATAGAAAAGAAACTTTTTGAAAAAAGGTAAGAAACTAATTGCATCATAGAATATCATGAATCCTTAATGAGGTTGTCTTTTGAAATAGTTGCTTTGATACCCTTTGGAAAAATGACTTATAACTAAAACAAAATTAACTTAAATGTTAATGATATATTATCTATAACACAAAGTGACTTAAAAAGACTTACCAAATCACAAAATTGAGTAGCATACATGTCTACATGATAGTACACAATATAAACCCAACATGCATACACTGGAAGCTATATATATTCAAAAAATAACTGATTAGCTTAAACTGGACTTCAAAACCAAATGCTTTGTAACTCTGAGTCTACACCAAGTTAAACAAATTTTCAAGAACTATATGCCACAATTTATTAGTATCCAAAGGGAAAATTAATAAATAATCAATACAATAGCTTAACCTATGAAATTTGCCTTAAAATAAATTTCAAAACTATACAACTGAAGAAGGAAAACTCAACGAGATGGCTATGAAATTTCAAATTGAACTCATCAAGTGAAAATCAAGAAAGAAAAAAGCCAAACCCTCGAGTCTAAATTAAATGAGAATTAGGAAAATCTTGACCAAAACTAACAAAAAGAGAATATAAAAAAGTTAAATATTTAAAAATCAACCCAAGAAAGCACAAAATTCATCTAAACAACTTAAAATATTCCCATAAGAAGAAACAAGTCAGGATCTAAGAAATCATCCATCATAAAAACTATAGATATAATGCCTAATTTATTAGACATAATAAAGTCACAATAAAATGAAATAGATCAAAAAATATATCCAAGCATGTATAAATTACCCAAAAAATACAAAAATTTAGACAAGTTATTTACCTCATGAATCTAGAAAAATTGGGGCGTGTGGATTTTTTATTTAAGAAAATGAGCAAGGCTTCCATAAAAAATGTCAAAAAACCCTACCAAAGTAGAATAAAAAGAATGAGATGAATGCAAGGATTTTTACAATAGAGGAAATAAAACTTAATACCATAAATATGAGAACACCAACATAGCCCTACAAATTAGTTCTGAGCATGAGCATGGGTTTAAATTAATAAAACTATCATTTTTTTAACACAGCATCCAGTTGTCAAATCATCATGGCATGTCATACAGGTGGCCTACCCATCCTACTGTAATTACTACCTCTATAATTGGCACAACTATTTTAATGGAATCTACTAATAACATGAAAATGTTTAGACTAATCAAGTGTAGAGAATATTATTATTTAATAAGATAAGTTAATACCTTCCAACTTACCCAAGGAAAACATTTACAATTTTTTCAGCACAGAATTTAAGACACTCTGATTATTTGAAATAGAAAAAAGTAATACTTGGTTAAATGAAAGTTAAGTAAATAGATACCCTTTGGGTCTAATAACCAACTTGAGCTAAAACTTCTCTACACAAACATGCATGAATGCTAAATATACTTTAACTTACTTTTGAAGTCAAAATCATGAACATGAAGGTAGGATAATCTCTTCCAATAACCTTTTGTTGAAGATAAAGAACATAATTGTAGATGTTAACCATGTCATTTTAATTTGGTATATCTCAAAATTGAAAATATTAATGCCTTTCATTTGAAATTGTTATTTGATTAAGATTTGGTAATAAGTATGTATTTGGTTTTGAGATTAGTTTTTATAAGTGTAATAATGAGTAATAATTTTATATATTTAACTATATAAAATATTTATTATCTAGTGTTGGGATCTCAGTACTAAATCCATCTATGTTGGGATCTAGTAGTGATGATCCCAACATCAGATAATAAATATTTTACATAGTTAAATCTAGAAAATTCTTACTCAAGTATTATTGGTAGAATATGATAGAATATGGGCAACACTTAACACCATTTGAGAGAATGATAAATATAACACTATAAAGATGTAGTTACTACATAATTCCATAGCTAGGAGAATAAGGTAGTTTACATGAAAAATAACCAATTGAACAAGCAAGATAGGGGCAAAGCATGTTCTAAAACACATAAAAATATACTAATATATTGATTATAAAATTTGTTACACAAATTGATTATAACAACCATTTATAAATAGGTATTGTTGTATTCAAAAAAAAATTAAAAATGTATTTCATTTACAACTCTATTGTTCTAACTCAACCAGTCAGATTGTTGTCACTATATTTTGGTATGACTATTTTATTTTCTATTCAATTTATTATTTATGCACTAGACATACTTTCTACCCTACTATAGTCACTATATTCTCTATGCATTCATTCTCTATTCTTTCTATTTATCCATTGTAGTGTCCCATTTTAAAAATAAATAAAGTGCAAAGGATGAAGTCAACCCTCATGAATGGGTAACCATAATGAAGGAACAACATCCAAATCAAGTCATCCCATATGAGGTTTCAAAGGATGCCACTCTTTGGGAAGTTACATCATTTTGGAAAAGCCACTTGAAGGGTATTATAATGGGTAGTTCATGGAAAAAGAGCATGATAAGATTTTATTCAATAAATATTTATATTTGGGTAGTATCTCTGATAATGTATTTGAGGATGAAACCCCTCATTTGGAATTAGACTTAAGGAGGAAAAACCTTGATGTCTATTTTGGTAACTTCATTCATGAGTTACACTTGTGTTTCACTTTGATTATTTGACTATTATTATTTAGAATAATTGTATAAGATAGAAATCAATAATTCAATATTTTAAATCATAAATTTGTTATATTTGATTTATTCTTATAAGTTCATGAATAATTGGTAAAAATAGCAATGATATAGTTTCCCATAAATAGGATTTAGGAAAAAACCAAATTTAAGTATTTTGATCCCATTTGGGGATATTATAGTGGTGTAAAAGCTTTTGCCTTGTCAGTCTATGAGGAAAACTTAATGCCAGATGATGATAAGGAGATCTATTATTATTCAAGAAATATAAATAATGGTTTAGATCAGCAAAGGGAAGAAACTGAAAAGGGAGAAGAAAGGGCAAATATGGGAGAGAATAATTGAGATGATGAATGGATTGATGGGATTATTTTAAAGGATATGAATAATTGGCTAATGTAACGACTTAATTATCTCTCATAATGCAATCTATGACAAATCATAGCTATCAAAATGGTGAAAATAGTTATTATAATACTTCAATAATCAATTCCCTTAGAGAACAACCATGAGTTCTTCAAATAGACCTTTTCAACCTAAATTTATTTCAAAACAAGAATTGATTATGGAATAAGAAACCCAAAATTCAATAGGAGTGGACCTTATATTTGGTTTTAAATAATATCAAACCCTTTTAGATGAAATACAAAGGGAAGTACCACTCACAAATTACATGGCAATGAATTGAAATTGAAATGGTACCAGGATGAATCATAGACCCCAAACTACTGAAAGATATCTTCAACATGCTTTGGGTAAACTAACTTTATCTAATTTTTATGGATTTAACAAATGCATAGCTTGAGCTTGGATATAAAAATTGGATACCTATTTATCTCTCTGACCTATTATGGAAGAATAAGTGATCAAATTCTTAACCCTTCATCTTTAAGGAATAAATTATGAATGGTGGTATCATGGGTGGATTACACAAGGGCAAGATCTCATTAAATAATGTGATGAATTTACTAGGAGGTTGATTTAAAGATTTGATAGAATTGACCCCTAAATTATTTTTTGATAATTAGCATTATTAAAATAACTAAGCAATGTGGAAGACTATGTGGTTAAATTTCAAAGGCTCATTGTGATGGTTCCAAATGTTACTAAAAAGAGTCTTGTATGATTGTTCATGGAAGGATTGATTGAGCCACTTAGGGGCTTTGTTTAGTCAAAGCCTTTAATCCTTCTTCCCTCTAATAAAAAATCAAAAAGGCAATGGATTTGGAGACCTCAACATCGAGAAATCAAATTATGCCATTTATACAACCAAGAATAGCCAATATTGGACTATCACTAACCCTATATTATAGATAGAAAGGGACAACACCATATGGTTAACAAATAAGGTCATTTCAATCAGGAGGATTCTAACCAATAAAACTGCCTAAATTAGGTAAGGAATTAGAAATAATAAATGAGTTGAGGAAAAAATTATGCTTCACTTGTAAGGATCATTATATACCAGGTCACCATTACCTTATAAAGTGACAAGTCCCTTAAATATAAGTTTTTTCACATGGTAAATCTGATGAAGGATAAATTGAATCCAAAGAAACAATACATGAACCTGAAGGAATGGAAAAGACATTAGAGGTACTCTTGTTACTTTATCAAGGGCTCCTAGCTACCACCCCTTTAGAGTAAGAGTGAGTTTTTAAGGGTATAAAATCACTATGATCATATAGGTTGGTTGTGGATATCCATGGTTTAGATTTAGAGATGCATAGGTTGGTTGTGGAGATCACCAAAATAGCTCCAAAAATGCACAGTTTGGCTCTATAAATGATCAAAACATCTCCAGAAGTTTAAAAAAAAAAGTGTTAGGAGGAAGTAAACAATGAAAAGGAAGCCTCAAAAAGTTTTATGAGTTGGAAAAGGTTCAAAATAAAATGGAAATAATGGTAATAATAAGGGGGAGTGTTAAAATATTATATTATTACCTTCTTTAATCTACCAGTACTAGCTTTGGAGATCCCCTACAACTGTTTAAACTCAATTACTTCACTAAATGCTCAGAGTTTAAATTTTGAATTTGTTTGGTAATATGTTAGATTTGGGTGGCAATCCAAAAAAAGAGGTAGGTAAAAGACAAATTGGAATGATACAAGAATAAAATAATAGAAGAACTGTAATAGGCATAAGACACAAAATAAACACATCAACAAATTTTATGGATGTAACATCCCTAGATGGGATCAAAATAATTAAATTTGGACTTTTTATAAATTCTATTTATGGGAAACTATATCATTGATATTTTCACCAATTTTTCTAACTTATAAAAATTAATCAAATATAACAAATTTCTCATTTTAAATATTGATTCTTGATTTTTGTCTTATATAAATATTCTGAATAGTCAAATAATTGAAGTGAAGCACAAGTGTAACTCCTAAATGAAGTTACCATAATAGGAATCAAGGTTTTTCATCATTGAGCCTAATTAAAAATGAGTGTTTTCATCCTCAAATGCATTATCAGAACTAATACCCAAATATGAATATTTATTGAATAAAATATGATCATGCACTTTCTCCATGAACTGCCCATCGTAATACCCTTCAAAAGACATTTCCCAAATGGTATGAGTTCCTATGGAGTGGCTTCCCTTGAAACCTCACATAAGACAACTTGATTTATATGTTTTTCCTTCATTTGGTTCCCCATTCATGAGGGATAACTTCATTCTTTGAACTTTCTTTATTTTTAAAAAAGGACATTATAGTCTTCCCTACCTAAAATTGCTTGTCTTAAAGAAATTTTAAGTTGGTATGATCTAAAATAGTCACTCCTTCCTAGGTGGCATCCTCAATAGGTAAATCTTTCCAATAAATCATGTATTATTTGATGTTTCTATTTCCTCACCTCTTCTCACATACCTCCAGGATAGCTTCTTGTATTAATATCAACCTGCCCTCTTCATCTAATGGGGGTAGCTCTATATAAGGAATACTATGTTGTTCAAGTGCCCTTTTTATTCATGAAATATGTTTTATTAGATGTATTCAGATACATTTGGGTAATTCCATTTTGTAATCAACCTCTCCCACTCTCCTCATGACTTTATATGGTCCATATAATCGTGGCTTGATTTTTTTAGCTCCACTTTGCTTGATAGAATACTATTTGTAGGGAAATATACCATGTCTCCCACTTCAAATTCCATTTATATTCTATGTTGATTTACATATAACTTTTGTTTATTCTATGCCTATTGAATATTTTCCTTGAGATCTCTAAGTATATCTTGAATTTTTTAGATCAAATCCTTAGCTCCTAAAACTCTACCACCTGAAATGACCAAGTCCACAAAGAATTTACATTATGCCCATACAAAACTTTGAAATGTGTCATTCCAATTGACATGTGATAAGAGGTATTATAGCATAATTTCCCTTAATGCATCCATTTGATCCATGTATTTTTTTATCTTAAGGCATAATTATTTAGGTACCCTTTAATCCACTTATTTACTAATTATATTTGACCATCAATTTGAGTATGATAACTTGTACTTGGGGTCAATTCAGTGCCTGCTAGTTAAAAGAGTTCTTTCCAAAATGAACTCATAAATTTTTTATCTCTATCACTAATAATCTTCTTTGATAGCCCATGTAATTTAAATATTTCTCTAAAAAATATTCCAGATACCAAGGGGGAATCATATTTAGTGGGAAGTAGAAATAAATTAGCATACTTTTTCAAATGGTCAACAACTACAAAAAGGCAACTCTTTCCTTGAACCATGGGTAACCCAATAACAAAATCCATTGAAATATCTTCCCATTTTTTAGTAGGAATGGGCAAAGGTTGTAACAATCCTACTATAAATTCATGCTCTATCTTATTTTGTTGGCAAGTAGGACACTCCTGAATATACTTGAGAACTTCACCTTTAATCTCTTTCCAAAAGAATCTATCTCTTATTTTTTGGTGTCTTAAAATAGTCTAGATGGATAACCAATGGACTATCATGAATGGCCTTTAAAATTTTATGCTTAATTTTTTATTTTTATACTAAAAATATCATATTCTTATAAATAATGAGACCTTCTACTACATTGTATCATTCATCCCCCCCTTTCCCCTCTAATACAAAATTAGTGAATTCATTTTGACATACTTGGTTGTTATGAAAACCTTCTAATTAGTTGCAATCATAGTCAATGAGCACAAATATGGTATTATTGATAATGCATTTACCATAATATTATTTGTTCCTTTCACATATTCAATATTAAAATCAAATTATTAAACCTTGCTCACCCATTTTTGTTTCCGATCATTAAGATCCTTCTGACTTAAGAAAACTTTCAAACTGTTATGATCTGTCTTTACCAAAAATTTACCACATACAAGGTATTATCTAAACTTGGCTAGTGCATGCATGATTGCCAGCATTTACATGTCATAGATAGAGTAATTACATTCATGTTATTTAAGTTTTCTTATTTCAAATATAATTGGATGACCTTGCTGCATTATAACCCTTGCCCATGAATTTACCTTGTTCAAATTTTTCATGTTCACTTGGTGCATCACATTTTAGCATAAAGGGTAATGAAAAATTAGGTACAACCAAAACTAGACAAAAACTCATTTATTGTTTAATTTTATCAAATGTTGATTGAGAAATTTGGACTAACAAAATTCTCCCCTTTTTTCATATTAGTTAAAGGGATAGCTAGTCGAGAAAATCCTTTAACGAACCTCTAGTGGTAAGTGCATAACCCCAAGAGCCCTCTCAATTAAGCCATGGTAGTAGGAAGGGTCCAATATAATGTGGCTTAGATATTTTATTGATCAATATACACTCTCTAACTATTGATAACATGCTTAATTATAGAATCTCTAACATTCCAAAATCACATTTAGACATTTTAACAAAAAAGGATCTTTGCTCCAATATTTTTAGCATTATATTTAAATGTTTTAAGTGTTCTCCCACATATTACTATATATAAATATATCATCTAAGGAAACCAAAACAAAATTTCTCAAATTGTTATCAAAGATATGATTCATATAAGACTGAAAGGTAACCAGAGCATTGGTCAATTTAAATGACATAACCAGAAACTCGAAACGTCCATAATGACATCTAAATGTTATCTTTTAAACATCTCCCTCTTGTACCAAAATTTGATGGTATTGTTGGGGATCAACCAACAATGATTACACTTGTGAAAGCAATAAACGCAGAAATAAATCAGATAGATAAGTAACTAGAATGATAAATAGCACAGAACAAGAGATACAAGAAAACACCCTGAAAACTTGTATTAAAACTCTTTACAAAAGGAATACAATTGAAGAAACTTCTTTCTTCCACACCTCTCTCAGATGCACAAGATCTCTCACTAGATCTCTATTCCTCAAGAGCTCTCTCTCTCAAGTACAATCAATTCCAACAACCTGGATTGATACAACTCTGTACTATCCTTCAAACATTCACAATGTTCTACTCATACAATTCAACTGTCTAAGCTAAGAAGATCTTTCCTACATATAGAATTAGGAAACTTGAGCATGCACTTACAAAAAATAGTTAAGCCACTTAAACAAGGGCTCTAAAAATAATATTGCTAATAATAGAGACGCGAGCTTAAGACTACAACTCAAACTCATCATGTAAACACTCGCTTCTATCCTCGGAAATAGCTTTCTGGACGCACAAGTAACCGACGTCGGTTCCTGCTGCTTGCCTATGACCACCGCTGGCTGACCCACTACCGACGTCGGTGCCTCTGCAACTGCACCTGACCGACTTCGGTCGCTCCTGACTGACGCTGGTGTCTGTGTAGACCCGAACCTGCTAAAGTGTGCTCCTTGGTGAAGCTTTTAGCTCCACACCCTAACAGGTATCTTATTTTTAAATCAATTTTTTAAAATAAAATAGCTCCATGGGGTCATTGATTAATTTATTAATTCTTGGTATCAAATATCTTTTATTTATGGTCTTCTTATTCAATTGTCCGTAGTTAATACACATTCTCAAAGTGCCATTTTTTGTCTTAACTAAGACCACTAAAGAATCAAAAGGACTTGAACTTATATTAACATGCCCCATTTATAGTAATTATTTAATATCATTTCAACATTCTCTTTATATATTTTAGGGTGGCAGTAAGGTGTAATTATTACCAGCTTGGTATTGGTTTTTAACTCAATGATATAATAAAATCCCCTATTTGGTGTCAGCCCATGTGGAATATTCTCAAAAAACTTAGCATGTTGATCAATTATGGATTGAATATCTTCATTATATATCCATTTTTATGACTTTTTAGAGATCACCAAACATTATGTCACCCATGAAACTTGGTCTTTAATGAATGTCCTTTCCATCTTCATAGTTGTAATTACTTGGGGGGGCTCCATTATACATGCCTTGAAGCACCACTTCTTTCCAATCTAATTTAAATTTTAATTCCATGATTTGATAGTTTTGGGTAAATTACCCTAAATAATGTAGCCATTGAGAACCTAGAACCAAATATATTTCACTAATACCTACTACATAGAAATTATTATTTATTTGATGTCTTCCCAATGTGAGATGGAGTTGTTTAAATTTCCAAGTGCATGGAATGGTAAAACCACCAGCAACTATCACCTTAAAACCTTGAAATTATTCTACTTTCAAACCCATTTTTGTCACCAGTCCTTCATTAATTAAATTCTAGGTGGCCCCACTATCTATCAACATAATTATTTTTTACCCTTAAAAGCTCCCTCTTACTCTAAAATTGTGGTATCTAGGAGCCCCTGATAAAGTTGCAAGATTACCCTCTAACATATTTTTTGGTCCTTCTAGTTCATATACCATTTCTTTGGCTTTAATTTCTCATTCATTAGATTCACCATTTGAAAAAAATTCTATGTGAGGGTCTTGTCCCTTTCCAAGGCAACATTGACCTGGTATTCAAGGATCCTTATAAGTGAAGCATAAGTTTTTCCTCCTTATCTCATTTATTTTTTATAAATCCTTACCTAGTTTAGGTAGTTCTCTTGGTTGGAATACTCTTGATTAAAATAACCTCATTTTTTAACCACATGGTGTCATTCCTTATTGTCCATAATATGGAGTTTGTGGTAGTGTAGTATTGGTTGTTCTTGGTTGTATAAATGGCATAAATCTATTTATCAGTGTTAAGGTCTCCAAATCCAATGCCTTTTTTATTATTTCTTAGAGGGAAGAAGGATTAAAGTCTTTGACCAAACCCCTAAGTGGATCAATCAATAGTTTAATAAATAATACTACAATCATCCTTTTAATAGCATACAAAAGAATCACAATGAGCTTCTTAAATTCAGCCACATAGTCTTTCACATTGCTTCTTTATTTTAATAGTTCCAATTCTTGAAAATAAATTTTAGGATCAATTTTATTGAATATTTCAATCAACCTCCTAGTTAATTCACCATATTATTTAATGAGATCATTCCCTTGTGTAATCCACCCATGATGCCACCATTCATGAGTTGTTCCTTCAAGATGAAGGGTTGTTAATTTGATAGCTTCATCTTCCATCATAGGTCAGAGAGATAAGTAGGTAACCAATTTTTGTATCCATGCTCGATTTGTGAATTTTTTAGAGCCATCAAAAGTAGACAAAATCAATTTACCCAAAGCATGTTGAAGATATCTTTGAATAGTTTGGGGTCTATGCTCTATCCTGGTATGATTTCAATTTCTTTTCATTTCCATGAAATTTTTAAATGGTATTTCCCTTTGTATTTCATTTGGAAGGGTTCAATATTCTTCAAAACTAGATACAAGGTCCTCTCCCAATGAAGGTTGGTTTTCATCTTCCATAATAGATTCTTCTTTTGAAATAAATTTAGGCTAAAAAGGTCTATTTTAAGAACTCATGGTTGTTTTTTAAGTTAATTGATTATTTATAGAATTAGACTAACTATTTTTGCCATTTTGATATCTATGATTTGTCATATATTACATTGTGAGAGTTAACTGAGTCATTATATTAGCCAATAGTTCATGTCCTTGAATAAATCTATCAATCCATTCATCATCTCAATTCTTATCTCCCATATTTTCCCTTTCTTCTCCCTTTTCATTTTTTTCCCTTTTTTGATCTAAACCCTTATGTCCATTTCTCAAATAATAGCAAATCTATTTATCATCACCTTGCATGAAGTTTTCCCCATGGGTTGGAAGGGCGAAATCTCTGATACCACTATAATATCCCCAAATGGGATGTAAATACTTAAATTTGTAATTTTCCTAAATATTATTTATGGGAAACTATATCATTGATATTTTTACCTATTTTTCATGAACTAAATAAATCAAATGAATAATTTTTTTATTTTAAATACTAAATTCATGATTTCTATCTTATACAAATATTTTGAATATGAATAGTCAAATAATCAAAGTGAACCAAAATTTTAACTCCAAAATGAATCTAACGCAATAGGCATCAAGGGTTTTTTTCCTTGAGTCTAATTATAATGAGGGTTTTCATCCTCAAATGCATTATCAAATCTATTACCCAAATATGAATATTTATTGAATAAAACCTTATCATGATCTTTCTCCATGAACTGCCCATTATAATACCCTTCAAGTGGATTTTCCAAAGTGGTGTGACTTCATAAGGAGTGGCATCCTTTGAATCCTCACATGAAATGACTTACTTTGGATGTTGTTCCTTCATTGTGGTTCCCCATTCATGAGGGACGACTTCATCCTTTGTACTTTATTTATTTTTAAAAAGCAACACTACAATGGACAAATAGAAAGAAGAGTGAATGAATGCATAGAGAATATAGTGACTACAGTAGGTAATAAAATATGTTTAGAGTAGAAACAATTGATTGAATGTAAAATAGAATAGTTAGACCATAATATCATGACAATAATCTAACTAAGTGAGTTAGAATAATAAAGTAGTAAATTAAATACAATATTGTTTTGTAATTTTGAATAAAATAGTAGATGTTTATAAATGGTTGTTATAATCAGTTTGTGTAACATAATTTATAATAAATATATTTTTATATTTTTGTGTGTTTTATAACATGATCTGCCCCCTGTCTTGCTTGTTCAACTAGTTATTTTGCATGTAAACTACCTTATTCTCCTATCTCTATAATTATGTAGTAACTTCTCCTTTATAATGCTCTATCTATAATTCTCTCAATTGGTTTTAAATGTTTCCCATATGCTTTCCTCTTCTACCAATAATACTTGAGCAAGAAATTTTTTGGATTAAATTGTATAAAATATTTATTATCTAACATTGGGATCATCACTACTAGATCCCAACATAGATGGATCCAATAGTGAGATCCCAACACCAAATAATAAATATTTTATATAGTTAAATCTATAAAATTCTTACTCATTATTACACTTTAAAAACCCTATTATCAAAACTAAATACATACTACTAAATCTTAATCAAATAATAATTTAAAATGAAAGGCATGAATATTTTTAGTTGTGAGATATACTAAATTTAAATGGCATGGTTAACCTCTACAATTATGTTCTTTATGTTCAACACAAGGTTACTTATATTTATTTAGAAGAGATTATCCTATCGACATATTCATGATTTTTACTTTCAAAGTAAGTTGAAGTTGAAGTATATTTAATATTCATACATGTTTGTATAGATCAATTTTGGATTTGGTTGTTTATTATATAAAATATTGGGCTGAATTAAAACTCAATGCTACACTTTATATTTTTTATTATTCATATCATTTTTATTATTCCTTTTCTGGTGGGCAGAAGCCATTATCATTTTATTTATCCCATTATGTCTTGGTTTTCCTATCTAGCAGACCTATTCTTGACTAAATAATCTTGCAATATATTAGTTACATGGGTAATTTACACTACGTATAATAAATAATGGATATAAAAAGGTATGCTCTGACATAAATATCCCTACAGGAAGGATTTATTATCACAAAATATAGTTGAATCTCCTTACTACTCCTCATGCAAATATGATAAGATTCCCTTGATCCATATGACCTGAATTGCTATTGAATTCAATTTTATATACTTGACTTTAGTCATGGAAAGTGAAAATATGGGTTATTTATTTGAATCCCATGAAATAGTTGTTGACCAAATATGGAACACATATACCGATGTGTTCTTTATATTATCAAGACTATCGACCTAATCACTATATGTGTAACTAACTAATTGAAATTCATCTACTATTTCATACAAAACTTTATAACTTATTGTGACATTCACATATCTTATGATCCTCTCACCTAATTTCCAATGTGTCTCTTTTGGTGTTTTCATGAATATATATATGAAGTTGACTGCATACATGATATCTAGTCTAGTTTTAGTCAAATACATTAGACTTCCCACTAAATGTTTATATTGTGTGGGATCTACATTGTTGATGTAATCTTCCTTGTGCAATTTCAAGCTTGTTTTAGTTGGTATAAATATTGATTTTTTGTCTAACATTATAGATCTCTCCAAAATATCTTTTGCATACTTGGCTTGGCATATAAACATGACTTCATTCATTTGCTTAACTCATATACCAATAAAATAATTCAATAAACCTAAATAATTTATCTTAAACTCTATCTCCATGGCTAAATTAAACTCTTTTATGGACTAATTTTCATTTTTGGTAAATATTATATCATCTACAGACAAGACAATAATCAAAACACATTCATTGTATGTTTTGATGTAGAGAGTGGGCTCACTACCACTTTTGATAAATCCATTGCTCAACAAGTAAGAATATATCTAGCTATACCATACCCTTGGTACTTACTTGAGTTCCTAAAATACTTTATTCAACCTATATACTTTGTTCTCATTCCTAAGAATATAATAATTAGTTGGTTGTCCCACATAAACCTCTTCTCTTAATACTTCATTCAATAAGTTTGAATTAGCATAAATTTGATGTACCTTACATTTTTGTTTAGAATATATAGATATGTTTTTTCTCACCATTTCAAACCTTCTTATAGGGATAAATGTCTCATTATAATCACATCCAAGTCATTACTTATAACATTTGATAACTAGACTTGCCTTGTGTCTCTCAATCTTGCCTTCTAGAATAGTTTTGTTTTGTAAACTCATTTTACTCTAATGATCTCTTTTCCTGTTAGAAAGTCTACTAGTTCCCATATTTGATTTTTCTCAATGGCATGCATTTCTTCATCCATTGCTTTACATCACTTTTTTTCCTTAATTTCATCCTAAAAATAGATAGAATCAACTGCTAAAAAGAGAGAGAAAATCATTGTTTCGTCTTTATTCTCTTCATACCTTGATTTATCATAGACTTATTACAAGCTCTTTGTCCTTGATAAGTGTTTAATTGAGTTGGAGAATGATAAATTCATCTCATGATCTACTCCTTGATCTCCTTGTTGGTTGTTTCCACTAGATGAATAAACCATTTTTGAAATAAGGCTCCAACATAGGGCATGATTGGTTGTACTACTTGCTTTAGTTTCAAGAAAGGGTCCACTAGCCCTTATTTGCACTTGTTACTCTTATTTTTTATCAACCCATGTTACATATTCAATGAATTGAACATCTTAACTAATTATTAACTCATTAGTGACTAGTTTTATAGCTTATAAGCCTTTTATTGCTGACTAATGCCAATAAAAATACATTTCTCTTATTTGTCATCCCACTTAGATATTATTTTCATAGACACGTGCATGTATCACACATCCAAAAATTCTAAGATGTTCAACACTAGGATTCTATTTGTTCCATGATTCTTGAGGGATCATATCCATAACACTTATAGTTAGACAAATATTTAGAAAATATATGGTTTTTGATATATAATTAGCCCAAAAACCATTAGATAAACCTTTAGCCTTTATCATGTTTCTTTCCATCTCTTGGATGGTTTGGTTCTTCCTTTCTGCTACATCATTTTTGTGTGATGTATAACTCACTATATATTATTTTTTGATGCCATTATACTTACAAAAATCCATAAATTGATTTGATATTTATTTTCCCCCTCTATTAGTTCTCAAAATATTTATGTAATGGCCACTTTGATTCTCAACCATGGCCTTGAACTACTTGCATGTTTCAAATTACTCTAATTTATTCTTCAATAAATATATCCATGTCTTTCCTCTAATGTAATCTATGAATGTCATGAAATACACTTCTTAGATAATGAGGAAGTTTTTAGAGGACCACATAGGTCTGAATGTATCAGCTCAAGAGGAGATCTTGCTCTCCAAGACTTACCCATAGGAAATAACTCCTATGTTTTTTCCCCAATATGCAACCTTCACACATTTTGCTTAGTTATTATATTATGGGAATCCCTCTCACTATTTTATTATTATGAATAAAGTTCAACCCACCAAAACTCAAATGACCATAACTTAGATGCAAAATGGTAGACTTATCCACTACCATTATTTTAAACATTATTGCTAACTCAATTTTCAACTTCAAGGGAAACATTCTATTGTTTATCATTTTGAATATTGTAATTTGTCTATTTCAACCACTTTTATCATAAACTAAGAATTCTTAATCTTCAAATCTCACCTTATATCCTTTTTAAATAATATTCCCAATTCTAATTAGATTATGCTTCAACCCTTATACATAATAAACATCCTAGATTTGTCTTTTATCACCTTGCTTGGTGTAGATAGAGATGTTGCCTTTGCCCATGATGGAGACCTTCTCATCATTTCATATCTACACTTTTGATTTTATTGGTTCATCAATGCTATTAAATATCTCTTTATTACCACTCGTGTGGTTTTTATGACCATTATCCAAATACCATATCTCTCTACTACTTTGTTTAACTATATTGCATGTTATGAACAAGTTTAAACCTTTTCTCATTCCTATTAGGTTTAGCCTCTTATGCCTTAGATAAATTTGACCTTTGCTATTCAAGTCATACTCTTTCTTTTACATTCACTAGAATAGTGTCCATAATTTTTGTAATAATAGCATTATACATTTGACTTATCATATATTTGTATAGAACCACCTCTTGAAGTCTTGTTGCTCCTTCCTCTACCTCTTCAATGTGATTCTTAATTATTGTGTTTTCCACCTTCTTGACTGTTACATGTTCTTCCTCTACCTTTGTTTCATGTTCCTCTTCCCCTATCTCTCACATTGACATTAGACTTGAAGGCTTGTTCATGGGAGGAGGTGGTTGATCTATTCAACCTTTGTTCATGGGTTTTCAAGAAACCCATCAACTCATCAATGGTCATGTGTCTGAAGTCCTTATACTCTTTAATTGAAATCACTATGAGATCAAACATAATTTTAAGGGTCCTCAATACCTTCTCTATGATTATATGATATTTAAAAGCATCTCCATTTATCTTTAATTGATTTGTTATGCATATTGTCTTTGTGAAGAAGTCATTGATTGACTCATTTTATCTCATCTACAGGGTCTCAAATAATCTTCTCAAAAATGGAAAAAATATGGGAAACACTTAACTCAAATAATGACAACAAAACATTATAAATTTGTAGCTACTACATATTTCTAGAGCTGGGAGAATAAATCAGTTTACATGTATTTTAACCTTTCAAGACTTAGATGTATGTAAATCCTATGTTGTTAAGGGGGATGAGTATGGTAAATCAGGGTATAAATATGCAATAAATATAGCCACTTATTTGTAATATAATTGACTTAATTTTTAACTTTTTAAAAATAGAAATAAATAATGTAGACAAGAATTTAGATATAAAATAACTGAAACAAGAGATCCAAAGGCTGTAAATTAAGATAGAGTCTAGTCTAGGTGTTGAAAATAATATATAGGTGTCAAAACCCTTCCTAGCTAGTAGCACCCTAATTAAATAATAGTGCCACATAGTACTAGTATCTCTATTTTGGTGGTAGTATCCTCTGTGCATAATTATTCTAAACTTTTGGGTGTACCTATGTTTGGGGTTATCAAGCCAAGTCTTATGTGCACAAGTTTTGAAACTATTTATATGATCTATTTTGATTTATTTTATGTGAAAACCCTAATCCTTCATGTTACAAGGGTATTTAGTTGATACAATTAGTAAAGTGTGTTGTTAGTGGGGTAGTTTAGATATCATCAACACCCTACTATGATAAGAGTTGCCTATATACCAATACTCTAAAGAGGGATCAAGCCTTATGCAGGTCTCCCCACTTAAGTGTTGATGCAAGTGCAAGTGAAGATAGTATGAATGATAACCTCAATGCTTTGAATATGTTTGAGACTATAAACCTAAGTAATTTGAGATAGGAATGTCATAGATGGTTGTATGCATAAGTAGGTTAGAATAGGGATTGATAACCTTGATTATGCATAACTTGTTTTGAGTTTGTATGTATAATTTGCATTTAATTTCCATCTAATGGTTAAAGTTATAAAAATCATGTGTGCACGCACGTGCGTGTGTGTGTGTGCACGCACGCACGCGCACACACACACACACACACACACACACACACACACACACACACACACACACACACACACACACACACACACACACACACACACACACACACACACACACACACACACACACACACACACACACACACACACATGCATATACATATATATGTATATATTGTTTTGGTGCTTGTGTGGGTCTTAAAATAGGTCTGAGCTAGCCCTAGGTGGTCTTATATTTGAAAAGATGTCTATTGTTATAAAAATAATGGAAAGTATAGTAGTACCAAAATTGGGACACTAGTGCCATGTGACACTATTATTCCTACTGTAGTGTTAGTGTCAAGGTGGAAGAACCTGAGGAATTAAGGTTTAGGATATCAATATGAGGGTCTAGGATTATTCTAAAGATGTTTAGGAATGCATGTGTCCAGCACGAAGGACAAATAAATTTCTAATTAGGCCTTAAGATAGGTCTAATATTAATCTAGGGATGGGTGGTCTCAAGTAGCAGTATTATCACTCAAGTGTCTTTTTTATGTGATTACATTTGCTCCTCACTTTATTATAGAAATGCAATAAATAAAAATGACTAGGATAAATGAAAAATAAGTGTATTTGGACTTACCTAAGAGATGAATCTTGTGAATCTAGATCTAAGTATGTGAAACATGCTCCATTACAGTCTTTTTATGGTGTATGTATATAGTGATCAATCAATGAATAACTTAGAGTGAGTTGATGGATTACTCAATCCCCTTGTGTGGGTGGCTCAAGAACTCAATCTAGTTTTGACTCCATCATTGTCAACCCCTACTTGGTGGATCATGACTTGTGAATAGATTGGATTGGACTGATGGTGTGTCCACCCCTCTCATTTGGGTGGATCAATAAATCAAGTATATTATGAATCCATCATTACCTACCCATGTGTAGTAGATGCATCTAAAACTAAAACTACATAATGTAACTATAAATGTGTAATTTGAGATGTTAGCTTTGTAGCCATTCGGGTATAATAGGTAGCTCTAGGCCACTCAAGAATGACAACCATTACAGATGGAGTAAAACTTAAATCTCATGTGTAACCTAAAACATGGTGTTTTATGTGTATAATCTAGAGAATGACATGCAGTTTATCATTCCATTTGATCCATTAGTGTATAAGTGAGCATATAGAAACAATGTATCATGCACATGCCCCCAAATATGATATCAAAGAAAATGGATTATAGAATGAGTTGTAATAATCTCTATTTGAGTATCTAAGTGAATGATGCCCCCAATTTGAGCAAACTAGTATGAATCTGAGCTAAACTGAGCTAAAACTAGTAATCTTTAACTAAAACTATGCAAACCTAGACTATACCTATTGTAATTTTATGTCTAATCTAGATTTTTTGAAACTAAGGCTACTAGATAGTAGCACCATATCTTAGATATTAACACCATGTGGTGTTAATATTCCAATTTGGGCACCAATTTTTTACTATTCTAATTTCTATGTAACTATAATTGATCTCTATGTCACTATTTCCCACTATGTATTTGTGGGTCTGATTTCTATTTTTTGAGCTTGTGTGATGAAAATTATACTCTAAGTGCATCTAGATAATCTGATCTCTATGAAAAACCCTTATGAATGTACCCTCTTTTGAGGGGATTTGTTAAACCTATTCAATAAATCTCCTTAAAATAAAAACCTTTGTAAATTTGTGTTAGCCATATCATATATGATATCTACATAATAACTAATATAATGTACATACATAACATCCAAATTTAAGATACACTAAGCATAAGTGTGTAATTTGCAATGTGTGTTATATCTATCATTCACAAGTCTATCAAGATAGATATAAAAATGTATATTAACAATAAAATTAAGTAATATTTGAGTAGCTACCTAGGGGATGAGGAATGATGACCATCATGGCACCCAAGTAGAAAGGGGAGATGCATGAGGTCCCTCATGGAATCTAAGACTTGAGTGTGTAAAAAGTAAGAGACAAGTGTCATATCCATGACGCATACAAAAAATAATACATACAACACATGAGGGATGAAAGGTAGGCCAAGGGGATAAACTACAAGGGACATGGGCACATGTCACTAAATCTGAGAAAAAAAGACATACGAGGACATGTTCTAATGTTCATATACATAAATAACAAGCATGTTGGCTTAGAGACACATAGAAGGACATGTGAAAATGTTTGAATACATAATAATGAAAGCACACACAAGGACATGGATACATGTCCAAAGCATACATATAATGGAAATAAGTGGCATAGAGACATAGAGTAATGGCATATTCAAATACCCTTGAATAGAAGAAGCATAGATATATAATCAAGTCTAATCTAGGAAATATAGAAATGAAAGTATGTATGAATATGTGGTACAAATTTATATAATATTTAAGATGTATATAAGTTGAGTCTAAATTAGTAGTAACTGGTAAAAAATTTGAGTGGTTGTAACATGATCAATATCAAGATATAATAATGTTAAATATGTGATGTAAAGTTTATAAATATGTAACCTACTAATCAAAATTGTGTATAAGGAGTCCCTAAATGCATGATTGTGTCAAATAAGGAACCCTTGTATCTATGTGTATGCCCCCAATGGGTAGATAATAGTAAATATAGATTGGTGTAGTGAACCTAAGTCCTATAGCAATCTAAAATAACTCAACAAGAGAAAGTGAATCATGTATGTATGATAAAAACTAACTATACTAAGATAGCTAGCATTAGTAGTATTTAGAAAATATACAAAGTGTAAACATGGCAATGCATAGAATCTATAGATTATGTTTTCTAATTAGATATTTGAATGTTTTTATCTTTTGACATATTATATTAATTTTGTATTTATTGGATATAAGTTATGTACAAACAACATGAAAATGAAACTATATACAAGGAATGAGCAATAAGGAAAGTATGTACAAGAAGGAAGGAACAATACTAACTGATGAGCATCATGGGAGACTTAATATAAATGTGGCATGTGTCAAATAAAGGAAGAATGATTGTGCATACTATATAAAAAGTTAAATAAGGTCCTAGAACCTATTGTACTGAGTGATCTATAGCTAGCAATACTTGTGAAGTGGTGTCAGGAATCCGTGAAACTAATTTTGGTTTCCTATAAAGTGTAGGGGTCTTAAGGACCCATATGGTAGAAAATTTTATATTTGGCATAGGTATGCTATGCTGAGAACTCATTAATATTGATCTCAAAAGAAAAGGAGTAGATTGAGGCCATCAATAATTTGAATCATATCTCTAACATTGGGGTCTCTCTAATAATGGTCTCCATGGGAGAGTGTGCATACATGGTAACACTGTATGATTAGACATCAACTACACTAGTGGATCAACTAAACTCTATGGTGTTTTAATAGGAATTATGCTTGAAGCTCTAACTATAATTATGGTATGACTTCCTATAGAATAGGTAAAGGATACTTATATGAAAGACCCTCAACTATGATTACTTGATTAACATGTATATATTTGAGGCATCTATGTATGGTGGATGTGATGGATTGTAGTTTATATACCCATGGCATACCCAATAACATGTCAAATGTGACTACACTAGGTACTACTAAGAATATAGTGGCCACATGTGCTGGTCTAACCTATAGTTGAAGTATAAGATCCCTAATGGAGCTTTGAATATGGCCACTAAATGTTAAGCACAGGAAATACTGAGATGGGGTGGTGAATCAGTATATCATAAATATTATAAACTTTCACTTAATCAAATTCAACTTAACCATACATTCAAGATATACAATAAAACTAAAATAATAAACACCACACAAGATAGAGAGAGACACCAAATTTAATGTGGAAACCCAATGTGGGAAAAACCATGGAGAATAATCTCAAGTATATGAATGAGCACTAACTCAAACTACAATATTCACAAGCACCAACTTGCAAGAGCACCAACCCCTTTGTTGAGCACCAACACATCAACTATTCATGAGCACCAACCCATAGGAGCACTAACCCCTTTGTTGAGCACAAACATAGCAACTATTCATGAGCACCAACCCCTTTGCTGAGCACCAACATAACAACTATTAATGAGCACCATCCCATAGGAGCACCAACCCCTTTTATATATAGCACACAACTATCTCTCAATGTTGTTATCTCAACAAATGATAGTTCATTACAATATCTCTTTCCTCTCTCTCTCCTCTGCTCTTTTAAGTTAGATATAACAATTACAAATCATACTCTTTCTCCCATATTACAAATGGCTTATCAATCCTTTATTTATAGCTTTCCAAATGACCTTTGGCCTTCACCCTTTGTGACCCTTCATAAGCAAAAGCATCCTTTCCTCTTTTGTCTTTATCTTGGTGACTTTTTGTATTCCTCAAAGTGTCCCTTCATGAGAAATTGTGCCCTTCCTCTTTTGTCTTCACTTGGTGACTCTTGGAATTCCCCAAAATAACTCTTCATGAGAAAATGCATCCCATTCTTCTTTTGTCTTTACCCCATGACTCTTTGACTTCTCCATGGGCCCTTCTTTTAACTTTATGCAACCAAAAATATATTCATTAATATTAAATAAATATTAACACACATTAGCCAAGATATTACTATTAAAAACATAATTAAATGCAGTGAGGCATTTATCACCAATAATGCTAGACCTTTGACATCAATGATAATGTTTCTAACAATCCCTCCCTTTGTCATTGATGGCAACCTCAATCTTGAAACTGCCACATCCTAAAACCTACACATACTATCATTTGAAAAACATACAGTAACTCCCCCTTACTATAGCAACTTGTACCTATTCCCTATACCTATTTTTGCATATGTACCTATACCTATTATTCTCCCCCTTTGACATCAATGGCAAAGGGCCTACCTAGAGCAAACTCCTAGCTCCCCCTCAACTAATGCTAAACTTCAATGGCAGGATGTAAAAGAAGTTACTCCCAAATTCTCTCATAGATACTCAAATGTGTCTTTTGGTAGTGCCTTTGTAAAAATATCTACAATCTGCTCTATAGTACTAATATATTCCATCTTAACCTATTGATCTGTAACCTGCTCTCTCAAAAAGTGATATCTAATGGGAATATGTTTTATTTTTAAATGCATCACTAGATTCTTTAAAATATTTATAGCACTTATGTTATCACAAAAAATAGAAATAGGTTCATCATACTTTACCTTGATATCTTCCAAAGTTTGCTTCATCCAAAGCACTTGAGTATAACACAATACTACTACAATATATTTTGCTTCAACTATAGAAAGTGATACTAAATTTTGCTTCTTACTTAGCCATGATACTAAGCTATCACCAAGGAAGAAAGCTCCTCCACTTGTACTCTTTTTGTCATCCAAGCACCCTGCCCAATCTGAATCTGTATAAGCAACCAAAGTTAAATCTCTACTTGTGGGATACCATAATCTATAATCTAATGTCCCCTTGATATATCTAAATATTATCTTCACCAACTGAATATGATTATCTTTTGGAGATGACTGATATCTTGAAACCATACCTACTACATACATGATGCCTAGCCTCAATGTTGTCAAATATAAAAGACTACCAATCATAGATATATACAAATATTGATCTGTAACAGGTGAATCTTCATCCTTGCTCACCTTATTTTCTATACACTTAAGTGTGCCAACTGGTGCACGATCCTCAAAACCAAATTTCTTCAAAATTTTCTTTGTATATTTACTTTGAGATATGAAAATTCCTTTATTTGATTGAAATATTTGCAATCTTAAGAAAAATGATAATTCTCCAAGCATAGACATCTCAAATTCTTTTTTCATTCTATCAAAAAATTCTTTTGTCATCTTTTCAATATTTCCTCCAAAAATGATATCATCAACATATACCACAACAATCAATCGATGCTCACCTTATTTTTTGATGTAGAGATTACTATCATCAAATCCTCTCTTGAATACTTGATCTTGTAGGTACTTATCAAGTCTTGCATACCAAGCTCTGGGAGCTTGTTTCAATCCAACAATGCTTTCTTTAATCTACATACATGGTTACCAATATTTGAGAGAATAAATCCCTCAGGATACTTAATGTAGACCTCTTCTTCAAGATTTCCATTTAGGAAGGTAGATTTAACATCCATCTAAAACACTTTGAAATTTTTAAACACTGCATATGTAAGAAACATTATAATAGCCTCTAACCTTGCCACTAGTACAAAAGTTTCTTCAAAATCTATTCCCTCAATTTGAGTATATCCTTTACATACTAATCTTACTTTATTTCTAGTCACTTCTCCATTTTCATTTAACTTATTTCTATAAACCCATTTTATTCCTATCACATTATGATTTTTTGGTCTAGGCAATAATTCCCAAGTATCATTCTTTTCTATTTGATTTAATTCTTCATCCATAGCCTTAACCCAATTCTTATCATGTCTAGCTTCTGAAAAAGTTCTAGGCTGAATTTTAGATAACAAAGAGAAATTAACTTGCTTAGATTCACTTATCATCATTCTTCTGGTGCAAATTCCTTCATTTATGTCCTCGATGATGTCACTTTCATTATGACCTCTCTGAACATATTTGGATGGATTTTTGATTCCCTTTTTCTCTTTCTCATGATATTCATCTAATTGTTCAAAACCTTCCTCTTCAATGATTTTAGGAGTGTCTACTGGATCACTGATTCTTTGTGTTTCATCTTCTTCTATCCTGACACTTGCACTTTCAACAATTTTCTTGATTCTTTTGTTATAACATTTATAAACTTTACTTTTTCAAGAATAACCAAGAAATATACCTTCATCTGCTCTGGATTCAAACTTACCAAGTTTCTCATCGATTCTCTTTATGAAGCATCTACTACCGAAAACTCTAAAATAATCAATTATTGTTGGTTTGTCTTTCCATAGCTCATAAGGAGTCTTGTCATTATTGACTCTCAATAATGCTCTATTCTGAATATACCCTACTATAGTAACCACCTCTCTCCAATATTTATCTATTATCTTAGATTCATTTAGCATTGTCCTTGCCATCTCCTAAACTATTCTATTTTTTTGTTCAACTACTCCATTTTACTGTGGAGTTTTAGATGCTGAATAATGTCTCTTTATTCCATGATCTTCATAAAACTCAATAAATTGATCTGGCATGAATTCTTCTCCTCGATCTGATCTTAGACACTTAATTTTCAAACTAGTTTCATTCTCAACTAATGCTTTGAATGCTTTGAAATGTCTAAAAGCTTCTGATTTTTTATTTAAAGACATTACCCAAGTCATACATGAAAAATCATCAATAATCAATATGAAATATTTCTCACCTTGAGTAACTTGAGTCCTCATAGGTCCACATAGGTCAGTGTGAACAAGATCTAGCATCTGCGTGGTCGAGTACTCTTTTGTTTTAAACTACCTTCTAGCCTGTTTCCCATGCTGACAAGGTTCACAAAGCGTGTTGGATGGATTTGTAATCTTTATAAGATTTTTGACTGCTTGATTTTTGTTGATGTTGATAATATTATCAAAATTTATGTGCCCCATTCTCCTATGTCATAGCCAACTTTCTTCAATCTGACTCAAACAACATTTTTGACCTTTGATGTTTGATAGCATATACAAGTTATTTCCTGTTATCTAAGCATCTACAATCAATACATTTTAATATTTTATTCTAATTTCATAACCTTCTACATAAAAATTTAGTGTGTGCCCTTGATCACACATTTGACTTACACTCAAAATATTATGCTTAAGACCTTCTACATATAAAACATTTTTAGTTTTAGTTCTACTATTATCTAAACTTAGTGTACCTTTTATAGCAATTTTGGTAGTAGTATTGTCTCCAAATTTCACTGTGCCACCATTGATCTTATTCAAGGTTATGAACTTGGTCGTGTCTCTTGTCATGTGCCTCGAACATCCACTATCATTGAACCATGGCTTTTCTTCATTTCTTGCATGTAAAGTTGTCTACACCAATATAGATTTTTTAGGTTGTTTATTTTGCCAAGAACCTATCTAAACTTTTTTCTTAATGAATGGAGCCATGAAACTCTAGTCCTTCTTGACTAAATCGAACATGCTTCTACAATACCAAGCTATGTGTCTGAATTTGTTACACTTATAACATATTATGGCCTCTTCATCAAAGCTTGATAGAGGACCAAAAGAGTTGTAGCTTCTGCTTGACTCTACATGACTTTCCTTCTCCTTATTTCTGAAACTATTATCTCTTTTTCTACATTCTAATTTCTTGTGACCATATCCATTACAATAAAAATAGTAACCATAAAAATAAGACCTATTTGTGTATCTCTGATCTGATTATCTTTTGTAGCTTTGTTCCCTCCAACCTTCTTTGTTTGAGATGTCCTCTATATTCTTCACTTCTTCCCTTTTTGTTTGCTCTTTTGTATGAGCTTCAACATAGCTCTTTTTATTTTCAAATCTGATACCTATCTTATCTGATATTGCCTTTTGGACTTCTAATATCTTATTCAACATATTACTGCTATTCTCAAATTTTGAACCATTGGCTACTCTATCATTGATTGCTTTTTTTTATCAAGGTCTGCTTTTAAATAATTAATTTTAATAACATACCTTTCACATTATTTACTTACTATTTTTAACTATGCCATTAGATATTCTTCATTCTTCTTGGCTTCTTTGAAGTGTTCTTGTAGATCTTCAATTATTTCTTTTGACTCATTTTCATTTTTCTTGATCTGGCGCTTTAATCTTTGATTCTTCTCAACAGATTCTAACTCTTTTAAGGCATAAATGAGTTCTCCTTCTAGATTCACTTTAGCTTCATCTTGTTTTGCTTCTTGATCATCTATATTTTTGCTTGCAGAGGCATCTTCTTGTATGGCCATGAATAGAATCTCTTCTTCTTTTGATTTCAAACTTGAATTTGTAACCTCTAGATGATTCTCAAGATCCTGAATAAATATCTCATTTTTTTTGCTTCTATAGCCAACTTAGAATCCAAGATACACACCTATTCCTTAAGAGCCTCACCACATATTTCAACTCTTGATTCTCCTTCTTTAATTGCTTGGCCATCTTGTGCTTTCCCAATCTACCTTCAAGCTATAAAACTTTTTCAAAAGGAACCTACTTTGATACCAATTATTAAGCATGGGATATACTGAGAGGGAGGGGTGAATCAATATATCATAAATCTTATAAAATTTCACTTAATCAAATTTCACTTAACCATACATTCAAGATATGCAATAAAACTAAAATAATAAACACCACACAAGATAGAGAGAGACACCAGATTTAACATAGAAACCCAATGTGGGAAAAACCATAGAGAACAATCTTAAGTATATGAATGAGCACCAATTCAACTATAATATTTTCAAGCACTAACTTCTAAGAGAAACAACCCCTTTGCTGAGCACCAACATAGAAACTATTCATGAGCACCAACCCACAAGAGCACCAACCCCTTTGCTGAGCACCAACACAGTAACTATTCATGAGCACCAACCCATAGGAGCACCAAACCCTTTGCTAAGCACCAACAAAACAAATATTCATGATCACCAACCCCTTTTCTAAGCACCAACACAGCAACTATTTATGAGCACCAACCCACAAGAGTACCAACCCCTTTTGTGTATACCACACAACTATCTCTCAATGTTGTTATCTCAACAAATGATATTTCATTACAATATCTCTTTCCTCTCTCTCCTCTAATCTTCTAAGATAGATATAACAATTACACATCATACTCTTTCTCCCATATTAAAAATGGCTTCTCAAGCCTTTATTTATATCTTTCTAAATGACCTTTGGCCTTCACCCTTTGTGAAGGCCTTTAATCCTCATGGAAAATGGTGCAAAACTTGCACAACCCTTTGTATCCTTGCATTTTAAAAGTCATATGGTGACCCTTCATAATCAAAATCATCCTTTTCACTTTTGTCTTTATCTTGGTGACTTTTTGTATTCTTCAAAGTGTCACTTCATGATAAATTGCACCCTTCCTCTTTTGTCTTCACTTGGTGACTCTTGGAATTCCCCAAGATGACTCTTCATGGGAAAATGCATCCCATTCTTATTTTATCTTTACCCCATGACTCTTTTACTTCTCCATGGGCCCTTATTTTGACTTTGTGTAACCAAAAATATATTCGTTAATATTAAATAAATATTAACACACATTAGCCAAGATATTACTATTAAAAACATCATTAAATTCAATGGGGCCTTTATCACCAATAATGCTAGACCTTTGACATCAATGACAATATTTCCAACACTAAAATCATGAATAACTATGTTTTTAGGAGAAATATCATGCTCTTAATACCCTAAATGTTGTAGAAGTTTGAAGTTCACATGTTAATACTTTACCCATTATCAACCATAACACTCTAAATAAAATGATGATCTATGTAGGCTTGTACAAAGAGTACATATAAATCTAAATCATCATCAATAATATCCTACTATGAGAAAGTGATGAGTGTTTTATTTTTACTATAGTATGAGACACACCAATGATATTATGTAGGGGGTGTGCATCCTATGTAGTAGAGTGATATAATGTTAATGGTAGATGTGAGTGATAGGTAAAGTGAACACTTGAAGTGCCCCTACCTCATTTTTTATATACTTTGGAAATGGATCTAAGAATATTTTCAATTTCATATATTTTTTTTGTTGAACTTTGGGTGCCTCTCTAGGTGTACCCACATCAATTATGTTGGCCTTTATGAAATATTGTATCTTATGTTTCAAGGTGATGCATTAGTTTATAGTATGTCTTGGTGCCTTGTGATATTCATAGAATGCATTAGAATCATATATATTTAGAATAATCCATGGCATATTAACCTATTTCATGGGAGGGATAGATATAACATTACATTCTAGGAGTTATTGTAAAATACATGTTAGTGATTTTGGAAGGTTGGTGAAAACTCTTCATGGAGGAGATGATAAAACTAGGTAAGGAGATGGCTCTAAAATTTTGTTAATTTTGGCCTTTGGATCACTCTTATTTTCAGTGGCCCTTACTTTGTATGGAGGATTACTAAAACTCTTATCAATTGATTGTGATCCACTTTTATATTTTAGTTTACCCATAGAGAGAATCTTGACTTCCCTTTCTTTCACTATGTGGCATAAATCTATGAAGGTTAGAAACTTATTAAATAGTATAATTTAATGTAATAATAGTATTAGGCTCTATTTGAATATGTATTGGGGCTCTCTATCTATCATGGGTCTAGTCATCTTTGCCAATATAGTTTTATATCACAAGACATATTATATAATAGGCTCATTGGATTTTTTCTTTAGTTGTCCTACTTGAGCATATGATACCTTATCACTAATGTTAATTGAGAAATGTGTTAAAAACATATTTTCCAATGGATTGAATGAAGTGATAGACTAATTGGGTAGATCATAGAACCACTATAAGGCGTAGTCCTTTATACTATGTGGGAACAACTTAGTGAGGAGCCAATCATTAGACACACAGTCTAAACATGCTACCTAGAAAGCTCAAAGATGGTGCTCTAGTCACCCTTACCATCATAAAATGTAATCTTAGTTCCATGAATATATATGACAAAGGAGTTGTTTCTATGTGATGTGATAAAGGTGTATGTAAAATAACATGATAATCCAAGGCATGTGATGGCTTAGTAGCTCCCTGCTCAAGATGTAACACCTTAGCCTATAGAGAATGAATCTCATGCATAAGGGATTATACATCTGGAGAGGAAAAACTAGCCATAGGAGGTGTAGCTTTCACTGAAGGTTATTGAGTTAAAATAGGTTTTTATACAATCTTAGTTAGCCCCAAAGTAGGTGTAATAAATTTTTTATTTGTGGGAGTAGAAGATTGACCATTATTTGATTTGTTCTTTATTTCTATTATGGCTTGCAGAATTTATGCATGATCATGGGGTTGTTCTTGAAGTCTATCTCTAAAGCTCTATATAATATCATACTTATTAATTGGGTTAAATCATATAAATTGTCCCCACTTAGCATCTAAGTCATGGTGTTTCTAAACTTTTTTTTTGGGCGGGAGCGGGGGATGGGGTGGGGTTGTGGAGGAAGTTCAAACAAAGATACTTTATTCTAACCTGATTTGAACAAACACCTTGTATTTTTTTATGGGTTTAAAATAAAGGGGAATTTTTCAAACCCCTAGAAGATAGGAGAGTGGTGAAACCAACAGTGCCCCTATTTGCTTGCTTTAGGTTTATTCAAAGGGGTTTTGAAGGAAGGTAAGCTTGTGCATTTGGAAGACTATAGGTCAAAAGTTTTCTATAGGTGGGCCTTCAAATTAGATAGGTATTATCTACAAGTGAATTTCATATCATTAATCATCTTCATAATAGTCTCATAATATCTACAGCCAATCCTCAATTGGATTACTCTAAGTTAACATGATCAAGCAAGCTGTGAATTGGAAAATATAGCTAAGGTAGAGATAGAATCATGTTCATCATACTTTTATCTAGGCAAAAAAGCATATATTATCTTAATCTAATAGTTTTTTTAATCTAGCTTAAGTATCAAACCTCAAATCAGACTTACTCAAACTCTAGGGTAGGATTATTAATATGACCAAGTTAGAGAGGAAGAAATCACTCTAGCCATGCTAGACTTACTCAAATTTTATAGCAAGGATAATGCAAAGATGATCCCAATGACCTAAATATTACACTTAATATTTGGAGTCACCTTATCCCTAGGATTAATAAAATCCCAATAATCTCACCTATATGTCTATTATACATGTTAGAGGGTTTCTACCTAATTAGGCATATGTTCTAAGTTCAAGTATTAATTAGAACACTCATGCTACCTCTAAACTAGCATTATTAGTTTTAATATTCAATTTGGTCTCTTCCTATGGGCTTGCTTTCCATTTAAATTTTTGTTAGATATCATATGTAGTTTCTTGCATAACTAGCATTGTTAATCACAATGCCCAATGGAGGCATCATATCAAATATATCTATAATAAAATCTCTTTCATAGGGTTTTTCTCAAGTGACTCATAAAAGATACAAAATTTATAGTGTAATACAAACTTCACCATATAGTCACACATTTGTGGCATCATAAAATGATATTACAGGCAAAAATTTATACATATATTGAGAAGCATATGCAGTTCTTCTAGACCAAAACATGAAAATATCTCAAAGAAATTATTTCAATTTGCATTAAAAATTGTTTTTTCTTGTTCAAGTATGCCAGATTTACCTGTTAATAATCTATTTTTATAGGTCCTTTTCACTTTAAAAACATGAATGGCCTTCCTTATTTCACATTTTTGTTAATGAGTCTAAATAAGTTCTCATAGCCAAAACATGGAGAATAGATAATTCTGAAGCAAAATATTTTTTTTGGATGTACCCATTTCATTTTGGGAAGCGTCATAACAAAAAAAACAAACAAATCTAGTTGGTGAAGATAGGGAAGAGAGGATAATCACATACTTGATCTTATGGGTAATATGAAGGTGTCCAATTCCTTATGTTCTAAGTTGAACAGTTATGGCAATGTCGAGCAACTAATTAAAACTAAGTTTATTTTATTTGGTGAAAATAAAGGAAATATAAAATAAGACCCATAATGAAAATAGAGTATATAAAAAATATCTCTTTCTCTCCTTCCCAAACTACCCGTTCATTTTTATTTGGTGCAAATAAATGAAATACAAAACAAGACCCAATAATGTAAATAGAGTATACAAAAAATAGCTCTTTCTCTCCTTTCCAGAATACCCATTCAGAAGTTTCTTCAAAAATGCCATTGTATGGTTCAACCTCAATTTCAACAACATCCTTTACTTTTATGCCAAGGGATAATATGGAAAGGATAATTCCTATAACTATGGTACCTCATAAGCAATCAAATAGGAAAAATGAAATGCATGTGAATAAATGCATTTCTACCTTCAAACCAAAGTTCATTTTTATATTGTTATGGTTTAATATACCTATTATTTTTTATGTTAGTATCATTTTGATTGATATATATATTTTATATTATGATGAATGAAGAACTATTATTGAGGAGAAAGTATTTCCAACATAGTGTAAATGTTTCATAATTATTTTTTAGAAACTTGTAATTAACTCATGTTTTTTTATTTTTATGCAAAATAGTACAAATGGCATATTTATTTATTAGAACTGATATTGAAATAGAGAAATTGGAAACAATCCTAAGATATCCCAACATTCAGAGTTACTATATAAGTCATTGTGAAATTATTTTAATAGACTTGAAAAAAAAATTCAAGAAACTCTAAAATCACACAATCCAGGAAATCTTGATAGATTCAAGAAACAATTAAAATACAATGTTTCAGGAATAGTTGGATTCAAATAAGTAGGGGATATTATATCAAAACATGATTAAAACTACTTATTTCCCTGATTACATTGGAAAGTCTAGGGAAGTTGTGTATAGTGTGTCCAAATGTAAGTGTGATCATATGGCATGCTTGATATATCCTAGGTTTGTTGCTGCACATGAATAATATCTAAATAATGATTAGACTCCTTTATATTTTGTTCAAAATTTATATGTTGAAGTTAACTTAGGCCTCAATTTAAATTATTGTGATTTCCCTACATACTATGGGCATGGGAAGGGAAAGGTGAAATATAGAGATGCTTATAAATGTAAGGGAGTACCTCCACCTCTTAATACCCATGAACTTGTAGGAAATATCTATCAAGTTTTTTTACCTAGTTTTGACCATGTAGCATCACCCTTAATTACCATAAGGTAGGATCAGGAAATAGAGGGTAGAGTAAACATAGCACATCAAACATAATCAATTTCACATGATCATGTGGTACTTTTTTGGGGTGATGACCAAATACCAGCATCACCTCTACATAGGAGGATTATGTGAGGGTAAATATAGTGTCACCTAGTGACATTGATTGTATTGGTGATATGAGTTAGATACAAAAGGTTTCTTGGATTATAGCTAATGATTTATTGCATGCATATTAGGTCATCAGAGCTGATCATAGCATCCCTCTTTCTTTTATTATTAGATATGTGGACATTATTCATAGTGTTGATAGTAGATCAGAGACACTAGAATTAGTGTTTAATGGTGTGATTATTACACCCCTTGAGATTCATGGTGCACATGATCAAGATACACGACAACCATCACCAATATTTTCCACTTGTGAGTAGATTTTGAGAGCCCATATGCATGGTGTTGATCAGCATGTAAGTGGTATCCATGTTCATCAATATTTTGTGGTGTAATTAAAAATAATATTTTTTGTTAATTTCAAATTACATGTATTATTTTGTTATATTAAATTTCATATATTATATTATAAAACTAATTCTAGACTACATGTTGACATGTACATATAAACTATTACCTCCTTCCCTCATGTTTAACTCAACACCAAGTTAATGTCCTCACCTTTTTTCATGCATGACACACATAATCGATTAGAATCTCAATGTGTTCAATAGTACCATGGATACACTGCATTTCTTATGCATGATGGGACCAATTTATCATTGGTTTATCTTATACATGAATTCAATTTGCATTAGGATCATGTTATCAAGCCTATTGCTCCACACACTATTGAGGCTAATGTTGAACATGTCGTTGAGCCTACTATTTAGGCATCAAATGAGATGCATCTTTAGTGTGATATACATACTCACTCATTAAAGGTATATAAAAATGCAATCAAATTTAAATTACATTTTTAGTTGATTATTGAAAAATTATTTTAATGTATATTTTTCATAGATAAGGATCTACTAGGCACAGTTCAATTAAAAGCTTATGTCATACTAGTATGCATCTAGATTTGGAGGAGACATGTACACAGGTGAGATGTTGTGATGTGTTTCTTGATTAATTATCAACT